>JAODAL010032747.1:0-46508 GCA_025379985.1 Phyllomedusa bahiana
GCGGGGGTAGACTTCTTGTTAGAGCGTGCATGGGTTGTGACATCTATAGTAAGGGGCAGTAGACTGTCTGTTGCCCAAGCTTTGTTGAGTGCATGTATGAGCCCACAACTGATTTTGTATGTGAACCATTTTGTCTCTGCCCTGAGGTTGTAGGGAAGAGTTGCCCCAAAGAGAGCTTGACCTCGAGGGAGCCTGGGCAATGTGAGAAAGCCCAAACGGGCTTTAATCAGAGGGGAGGGGTATGTGCAGAGTGGCTAAGAATATTTCCTGTTTCTCCCAAACTAGGTGGAGTGGGTCCTGGTAGAGACGTGCCACCAAGAGCCGGCTCTTGGTGGGGGGAGCCAATAGTTATCTGTCAGCAACACTAGGTTGCTGACAGCTGTACGTAGCATGGCTGGAATCCAGCCATTATGGGTTGGCTTCCCGGAACAGCTGCAGATGGGTTGGTGGCTGTTCCCGCGTCCCAGGTCTCCAGGTTCCATGTCGGGTTTTTGGGCCACGCCGGATGGCTATAAAAGCCTTCTCCACAGGTGTTCAGGGGGCTGGTCTGCTTTTGGGCAGTGAAGCAACAGAGGAGCTGAGGGGAAGCTCTGGTCCCCCGGAGGCTGGAAGGAAACCAAAAGATACAGTAAGGATACTGTTATGGTTGTGGTGCTGGACAGAAAGGTTCAGACCACGGATAGAGAGGGTCTCTATGTGAGTTAGTGGCCAGACGGCCGAGGATTATGTTTATGATTTTGTTTTCTGTAGTTTGTATCCTTGCTAAATAAAGCTGGTTTGAAGACATTTAAAAAGAATTCTGGTGTC
This sequence comes from Phyllomedusa bahiana, assembly GCA_025379985.1. Taxonomy (NCBI): domain Eukaryota; kingdom Metazoa; phylum Chordata; class Amphibia; order Anura; family Hylidae; genus Phyllomedusa; species Phyllomedusa bahiana. Next base: position 808 of record JAODAL010032747.1, read on the forward strand.
AGAGTGTCCGACCTGGAAACGCTATTCATCGTTCTACCAAGGACGACGAGCCCCGGAGCTAAGCGTGATTCCCCCAGGACGGTCCAAGATGGCGTCCAAACGTGAGTGGAAGCTTACAATATAAAATATATATTATATTCCAACTTACCCACACCCCGCCCTGGTAAAAAAGCATGGTGGAGGTGTCGGCCTCCTCCTGTCTGACACCTGCTCCTTTGTCCCCGCTCCACCTCTCCCTTCCCTCACACTCTTCTCCTTTTGAGGTGCACTCTGTCAGCATCTACGCCCCCTCCGACCGCCAAGTGGCTGTTGTCTACCGACCGCCAGGCCCTGCCACTGCCTTTCTTGACCACTTTGCTTTCTGGCTTCTCCACTTTCTTTCCACCAACATCCCCACTATCATGGAAGACTTCAACATCCCAATCGACACCCCTCATCTGTTTTCCAACAAACTCCTTCACTTTGCTCCTCTGACCTCTCCCAATGGACCCTCAAGAGACACTCACAAAGATGGACAACACTGGACTCATCTCACCCGCCTCTGCCCCCTATCTGACTTCTCAAACTCCCTCCCCCCCCATATTTTGACCACAACCTGCTTACCTTCTCCCCCAAACTCCACTCCACCTGCTCCTCCTGTCTCATATCCAGTACGACCCCGCAGGAATCTACAAAGCCTCAACCGCCCTCACTCTCTCTGACTCTCTTGCACCTCTTTCCACTATCTCCTCATTTAATGACCCAGACGCAGTCACCACTTTCTACAACCACACAATCATCACCGCCCTTGACTCAGTCGCTCCTCTCACACACAACAGAACCCGCAAAATCAACAGTCAACACTGGCACACAGACTCCACTAAACAACTGAGACGAGCTTCCAGAGCTGGAAGAAAACTCACTCCCCTAATGACTTTGCCTTATACAAACAATCACTGCATACATTTAAATCTGCACTCACCACAGCCAAACAGGTCTATTTCACCAATCTCATATCCTCCCTGTCTCACAACCCCAGACAATTATTCAAAACCTTCAACTCTCTTCTCCGTCCACCAGCACCTGCTCCCCCATCCCTCCTTTCAGCAGACAACTTTGCCACTCACTTCCTTCAGAAGATCAACCACATCAAAGAGAGCTTCAGCCCGCAGTCCCCCACCACCCGCCCCTACTCTTGCAAACTGCTCTTCCCCTTAACTTGCTTCCCCACGGTCACTCATGACAAGCTCCCCCTCTTTACTGTCCAAATCCAACCTCACTAGTCTTGATCCACTGCCATCCCACCTCATCTCTGACCTCAGCCATCCCAGCCCTCACCCACCTCTTCAACCTATCACTAACCTCTGGCATCTTCCCTTCCTCCTTTAAACATGTTACTATCACTCCAATCCTTAAAAAAACAACCCTTGACCCCTCCTCTCTGTCCAACTATCGCCTCATCTCACTCCTCGAGTAGCACGTCTATCTTCAGCAGTCCTCCCACCTCTCCTCCAACTCTCTTCTTGACCCACTACAATCTGGTTTCCGACCCCACCACTCTACCGAAACCGCCCTAACCAAGGTCACCAATGACCTAGTAACTGCTAAAGCCTCATGCCACTACTCTGTGCTCCTCCTCCTAGACCTGTCCTCTGCCTTTGACACTGTCGACCATTCCTTCCTGCTACACATCCTCTCCTACCTTGGCATCACGGACTTGGCTCTTTCCTGGATCTCCTCATACCTCACTGATCGGACATTCAGTGTCTCTCATTCTCGCTCCACCTCCTCCCCCCGGCCTCTCTCTGTTGGTGTCCCTCAGGGGTCAGTCCTGGGTCCTTAACTCTTCTCTCTTTACACTCTTGGCCTCGGTCAGCTCATAGCAATACACGGCTTTCATTACTACCTGTATGCTGACGATACCCAACTCTACATCTCCGGCCCAGATTTCACTTCTCTACTCTCCCGGATCCCTGACTGTCTTTCCTCCTTCTCCTCCTTCTTCTCATCACGTCTACTAAAACTAAATGTGGAGAAAACAGAACTCATCATCTTTCCACCGTCCCACTCTACCCCTGCCCCTGATCTCTCTATCTCAATCAACGGCTCTACACTCTCATCTGTTCCACAAGTCCGCTGCCTTGGGGTAATCCTAGACTCCGCTCTATCTTTCAAACCACACATCCAAACCCTCACCTCTGCCTGCGCCTTTCCCCCTGAAAAACATCTCTCCATCCCTCATTCCTCAACTATGACACTACAAAAATTTCTGGTCCATGCCCTTGCATCTCCCGCCTAGACTACTGCAACATCCTTCTCTGTGGCCTCCCAGCTATCACCCTCGCTCCCCTCCAATCCATCCTTAACTCTGCTGCCCATCTTATCCACCTCTCTCCTCGCTACTCCTCTGCCTCTCCTCTCTGCCAATCCCTTCCCTGGCTTCCCATTGCCCAGCAAATTCATTTCAAGCTACTAACCCTCACCTACAAGGCTCTCCATGACCTCTCCCCTCCATACATCTCTGCCCTAATTTCCAAATATCTCCCCTCACGCAATCTCCGCTCCTCTCAGGACCTTCTCCTCTGCTCCCCCCTTATCAGCTCCTCACACAACCGTCTCCAAGACTTCTCCCGTGCTTCACCCACACTCTGGAACTCACTGCCCCAACACATCAGACTCTCCTCCACTTTCACCAGCTTCAAAAGCAACCTGAAAACCCATTTCTTCAGGCTTGCCTATAACCTACACTAGCCTTGCTGTCACTATTTCCTCCTCAAACATGTCTGCCCCTCACCCCCTGTCTCTTTCCCCCTCCTTGTAGATTGTAAGCCCTCGCGTTTAGGGTCCTCTCTCCCTCTGTCCTGCCAATTGTCATTAATCACTTATCACTGTACTCGTTTGACTTATGTTATGTATGTAACCCCCTTGAATGTACAGCGCCCTGGAATCAATGGCGCTCTAAAATACTTATTAATAATAATAATAATAATATTTATATATATATATATAATACATATATAAAAGTATATATATATTATATATAAATATATATAAAATATATATATATATAATATATATATATATATTAATATAATAATATTTATAAAATATATATATATATATATATATATATATACACTCACCGGCCACTTTATTAGGTACACCCGTCCAACTGCTCGTTAACACTTTAATTTCTAATCAGCCAATCACATGGGGGCCAACTCAGTGCATTTAGGCATGTAGACATGGTCAAGACAATCTCCTGCAGTTCAAACTGAGCATCAGTATGGGGAAGAAAGGTGATTTAGTGCCTTTGAACGTGGCATGGTTGTTGGTGCCAGAAGGGCTGGTCTGAGTATTTCAGAAACTGCGATCTCCTGGGATTTTCACGCACAACCATCTCTAGGGTTTACAGAGAATGGTCCGAAAAAGAAAAAACATCCAGTGAGCAGCAGTCCTGTGGGCGGAAATGCCTTGTTGATGCCAGGGGGTCAAAGGAGAATGGGCAGACTGGTTCGAGCTGATAGAAAGGCAACAGTGACTCAAATAGCCACCCGTTTACAACCAAGGTAGGCAGAAGAGCATCTCTGAACGCACAGTACGGGGAACTTTGAGGCAGATGGGCTACAGCAGCAGAAGACCACACCGGGTGCCCCTCCTTTCAGCTAAGAACAGGAAACTGAGGCTACCAATTTGCCCAAGCTCATCGAAATTGGACAGTAGAAGATTGGAAAACGTTGCCTGGTCTGATGATTCTCGATTTCTGCTGCGACATTCGGGTGGTAGGGTCAGAATTTGGCGTCAAACAACATGAAAGCATGGATCCAACCTGCCCTTGTATCAAAGGGGTTCAGGCTGGTGGTGGTGGTGTCATGGTGTGGGGAAAAATTTTCTTGTCACTCTTTGGGCCCCTTGGAACCAATTGAGCATAGTTGCTACACCGTGTGGAATCTATGCCACGAAGAAAATAGGCAGTTCTGAAGGCAAAAGGGGGTCCAACCCGTTACTAGCATGGTGTACCTAATAAAGTGGCCGGTGAGTGTATATATGTGTGTATATATATTAAAAAGATACAAATTGAAAATGTTGGTCCTTTGAAAAGTAGTAAGGAAGGTTAGTGTAGAGGGTAATTAGAAAGCGAATCTGTTAATTTTATCTCAACCATATTTACTGATAGTCCCGTTTATGGGCAGAGGGATGAGGTAACTCCACCTTAAATGTTTCTTGCCTAACCGAGGAAGAAGTGCAGCTTTGCCTTAAGAAAATTAAAATAGACAAATCACCAGTTCCTTATGACATACACCCATGTCCTAATAGAATAAATAATATGATATACACTCCCCTATTCTTAATACTTATGGATTGTATAGTAACGGAGTATGTTCCAAAGGATTGGAATGTAGCAAATATGGTGCCAATGTCCAAATATGGAGCAAAAAGTGATCCTGGAAACCACAGGCCATTAAGTTTAACCTTTGTTGTGGCAGAATTCTGGCTTCAAAAAGCTGTAGTAGACCAGTTCTATAGATGTGTGAACAGGTGTACTCCAAACTTTGGGACGATAAGGGCTTCGGTACCACCCTATCAGCGCCAGAATTCATACATGTCGCCCAAATTGTTTAACCCCTTACCGCCGGTGCCAGTTTTGGCCTTCCTGACAGAGCCCTGGTTTCAAAATCTGACATGTGTCACTTTATGTGAGAATAACTTTTTGACACTTTTACCTATCCAAGTGATTCAGAGACTGTTTTCTCGTGACACATTGTGCTTTAAGTTAGTAATACATTTTGGTCCCAAAAGTCCTTGCTTATTTTTGAAAAATATCAAAATATCATGAAAATTTGCAAAAATTTGCAATTTTCAAAGTTCAAAAATTTCTGCGTCAAAGACAGATAGTTGTTCCTCTCAAAATAGTTTATAACTAACTTCTACCATATGGCTACTGTAGGTTGGCATCATTTTGTAAATGTTTTTTTTTTTTTACCATGTTAAGGAGCTTAGAAATATAGTAGTAATTTTTCACATTTTCAAGAAAATTAGCAAAATTGATTTTTTAGGGAACAGTCCAGTTCTGACAGGGCTTTGAGGGGTCTGCATGTTAGATTTCCCAATAAATGACCTCATCTAAGAAACTACACCCCTTAAAGTATTTTAAAAAAAAGCATTTAAGAAGTTTGTTGACTCTTTAGATATTTCACAGAAATTAAAGCAAAGTGGAGGTGAAATTTCAAAATGTCATTTTTTTTTGCAGATTTTAATTTTTTTTTCATTATTCACTGGAACACAGTAGATGTGACCATGGAAATGCAGCTTAATATTGATTCCTCAGATTCTGCTGTGTTTAGAGATATCCCATATGTGGCCCTAATGCGTTATTTGGCTCAACCACAAGCCTCAGAAAAGGAGGAGCACCTACCGGACTTTGAGGTCTCATTTTCATTACGATTTTATTTAGGCGCCATTTTAGGTTTGAGGACACCCTAAGGTGCCAAAACCTAATAAACTCCCCTAGAAAGACCACATATTGGAAATGACAGCCTTTACGGAATATATCCAGAGATGCAGTGAGCATATCGACCCCACAGGTGTTTCACAAATTTTTTTAGCGCTCGGCTCTGAAAATAAAAAAAATTAAAAATTCCAATAATCTGCAATTTTAGCTGAAAATGTTTAATTTTTACAAGGATTCCTGGAAAAAATTGTGTTACGCAATTTCTTCAAAGTTCGGCAATACCCTACATGTGGGTGTAAACTGCCGTTGGGGGGCCAAAACAGAATGTCAAAAAAGGGAGTGTTATTTGGCTTTTGGAACCCCTAAAATTTTGGGCCCCTTTCCATCGAAAACCAAAGTACAAACAGTGAAAACTTCCAAATCGCCCCTTTTTTGGTTTCAACCCCCCTCAGGGGTCTCATCTGGGGGTGTATTTTGCATTTTTCGGCGCACAATTGTTCCGCGTTTTTAGCAGGGGCCAAAAAATGGGGAAAAAAACCTTTTCCGCCTTTTGTTTTTGGCTTCTTTTTTACAGTATTCGCCAAGTATAAATACAGGATAACTAAAGGGGGGTTTATACAATTACAATGAAAAAAATGTTAATAGTTAATGTTTTATTATTTTTTCATAAAAAAAGTTTTTTATAAAAAGTTGCGTTTTTATGTTGCCCCCTATTCTGACAGCCATAACTTTTTTAAATTTTTTTTATAGCTTTTGTCACTTTTTTTTTTTTCAGATGATTTGATGTTTTTTTGGGTACCTTTAGGGGGGCATATGATGCTTTGGCCCCTTTTTTTTAATTTTTTTGGAGGCTTTTTTGAAAAAAAACAAAACCAATGTTTTTTTATTATTTTTTTACACCCACCGGGTCGGCATAAGTGACACATTTTTTACTCAGCAGGTGATACATTACAGCGTACCAAATTTGTATATTTTTTAAAAATTTTTACTGTTTTTACACAATAAAAACATTTTTATTAAAAAGGAAAACATTTTTTTGCTTTTGCCATACTGAGACCAAACTTTTTTATTTTTTCTGTTACGGATTTTGTACAGGGTTTTTTTTTGCGGGAATTGACTTTTTTATTGGTATTTTTTTTGGGGGAAAAGACTTTTTATGATCGCTTTTAAATCCGTTTTTGGAAGGCAGGGGAAGAAAATACGCAATCCTAGCAGTGTTTTTTATTTTTATTTTTTAATAGGGGTCACCGTCAATATCCGTACAATTAATTTTTACTCTTTGGGTTTAAACGTTAAAGGGGATACCAATTATTTTTTTTTTTGGAACACAATTTTTTTTTTTTTAAAAAAAGTTTTTTTTTGTCTAAAACAAATTTAAAACATCGCTATATTTTGATACCATAAATTTTTAATTTTCGTAACGAGCTTTTTAAAGGCTTTTTTTGCCCGGTGAAAAGACATTTTTTAAAGGACCACGTTTTAAAGTTGATATATTTTTTGTACTTTTTACTCCAAAATTTTATGGCGCAAAGGGGTGAACAAAAATCCAAATTTTGTACCGTTTTTTTTTTTACTGCTTCACCCTACGGTTTAAATTAAAATGAAGATTATAGGGTGGGGCGTTTCCACGGGCAAAACCAAAAATGGTACTTATTTTAATTTTTTATCTTTTTTTGGGGCCCAAAGCCTTTGTAAAGGTAAAGGCAATGTACGGGTTTTTTATTTTGTTTTTGCCCTTTTACTTTTTCACACTTAAAATTCCCTTTTCCCCACGGGAAATTGAAAAACGATTTTCAAATCTTTTATACAAAGGGGATCACACCAGTTTTTGCTTGCACTTCCCAGGCAACTGTCATCACCTGTCCACAATCATTGTGGGGATCGTGACGTCACCAGACAACCCGGCTGTCAAAACAGCTCGGGGTTCTGGTAGGAGATAAAGCCGTGAGCGCCGTACTCCCCAGACACGGGGACAGGGGCTCACCCTCTGCCCCACTGCGAGCCGACCACAGTGCGACATCGTTGGGGTTAACCCCCCTTGGCCGGAGCTTACTCCGGCTGTGGGGGAGGCGGCATGATGCCAGCGGTAATATACCGCTGGTTCCATGCCGCGATCTTGCGCGATCCGCTTGTGAGCGCGCAAGATTGCCATGATGTACCCATACGTCAATTTGCGGGAACCCCTAACCGACCTTGACGTATGGGTACGTCAAATGTCGGTAAGGGGTTAAAGGTCTTCTAAGAGATGCTATCCTGGACTAACTCTTTGAAAAAAAACCCATAACATTTTTCCAGCCTAGGTTTATGAAGGATTAATCCTGTCAAACTAATCTCATCAGTTCTAGTTCTAAAGCAATTGATACCGTGCCATATAAAAAGTTGGTTAGTATAACTGGAATGCTTGGACTGAGGGAAAATATTTGCAAGTGGGTAAGTAACTGATTCAGTGAAGACAAAAAGTGGTGATTAATGGTTTATACTCAAACTGGATTCCTGTTACTAGTGGGGTACAAAAGGGGTCAGTATTGGACTCTATTTTCTTTAATATATCTATTAATGACCATACAGAAGGATTGCACAGTAGATTATCAATCACAAAAGAGGATAATGTTCTATTACGAAGGAATCTGGATAAGTTGGAGGCCTGGAAAGAGAATTGGAAGATGAGGTTTAACATGGATAAATGCAAGGTTATTCACATGGGAAGGAAAAATCCATTACACTTTTATTTGTTAAACTAAAAAAAAAAACTCTGGGTAAAAGTGACATGAGAAGGACTGGGGAATCCTCGTGGACAGTAAACCTAATTGTAGCAGGCAGTGTCAGGCATCAGCTGCTGCTAAAACAAATAAGATCATGGGGTGTATTAAAAGGGACATAGATGCACAATGTTCTCCCATTTTCTCTAAAATGAGGACCATTGGCTTCTACCTCATGGGGTTTTTGCCTTCCTCTGGATCAACACTGTCGAACAGTAGGCTGAACTGGATGGATATCTGTCTATTTTTGGTCTTAAAAACTATGTAAAAAAATATATATATTTTATAGTGTTCAAAACACTTTGTTTTATTTTCTTATTTGTAGAATGGCAAATCTACAAATAAGTATCTATGCGTTCATAAAAGTCTGATCTAGTAATATATAACATAATTTTACATCCCCAAAAATTGGAATAAAAAGTGATCAAAAGGTTACATTTCCCAGGGAAGGAAAAAAGCCCTGCTGTGTTAAAGGGATAAATAAAGAACTTGTGGGTATTTTAGACAATATTACAAAAGTGTTGAAAAAGCTGATTTGAGGTTATCTAAGGAAACCAAGTAATTAGTTGTGCACTTTACTTTGGATGCCTATTAGCCATGCTCATAATTAGATTATGACACTCATCTCTGCATTCTACTAGCTGGGCTCAACATTCTGCATGCAACAATACTGTAGGATAATTATTTAACTTGATGCTTTCTGAAAAGCTTAAAGAATCTAACAATTAAGTCTTGACAGTGTTTTATCTCATGGTTAAGCAATGACTGGCAGAAATAGGACCACTGTCTCCTATCTGCATGATATCAAGGCCTGATGAAAATTGAGGATGAAAAGGTGTGATCACACACATTATTCCATGTCACCTCATATTTTACATTTTAAGCACTATAGTTTTGACTTGTTTCTTCCTTGTTAAATGTACAGTTACGCATCATACATCTTAGAAAATGAAGCCTGCTTGTACACAGCTCTATAGTGTACTTATACTTATGATGACTACTTGTGGACAGTGAAAATAAGATTGATCGAACCCTTAATTTCTCTGGTGCAGCTGATTTTCATGTGTAAACACAATGGGCGACATGTATGATTCTCGCCACGTCGGAGCGCACCTTTCTGCCAGTTTACCGGCGAAATCTGCGCCTGATTTAGGGCCCGGCGCCGGGGCGCTCTTTCATCCCCAATTAAAGTCCCCCGCGCCCGCCAGTGTTTTGGGGCGCATGGGGGACTTAGGCGCATGCGGGACTGCGCCAACATGTATTCCGAATCAGAGGGGCCCAGGTAAAAAAGGGGGAGAAATCAAAAATTTCCCTTTTGGTAAAATTTCCAAAAAATCCCCTTTTAAAAAAAATAAATAAAACATTTTCCAAAAATTTAACCCAAAAATTTTTATAAAATTTCAAAATAAATAATTTCCAAAAATTCTAAAAAGGCAACTAAAATTTGGTTTTGGAAAGGGGGGAAATCAGAATAAAGGGGGGGTTTAAACCATTTTCCTTGGGGAAAAGCCAAACCCAAATAAAAAGGAGGGGACAGTTAAAAAATAGGGAAAAATTTCCCCAAAAAACAAAGGTTGGAGCAGCGGGGCGGAAAATTCCCCAAAAAGAGGGGGGGGGGTTGGGGGGGGGGGGTTAAAAAGGGAGCGCGGGCCCCCCCATTAAAAACCTATGGAGAAGTTAAAACCAAAAAAATCAAAAGGGGGGGACATTTTTAAAAATACTTTAAAAAATGAAAGAAATATCTGATTGGTTGAACTAGGGGGGGCTTGGCCCCCCCGGCCCAAATCAAGCGCGAGCAACTTGTCCCATTGTATAAATGGATAGATCGGGGGCAATGTTTTCCCCCGGCGCTCAGGGGGCCGTGCGGCATGGAATGTGATTAGAAGGGGGAAAATTTCCCGAATCCTTTTAGTTCTTTTTGCCAAAATTTCTCGGAAAAAAAAATAACTTCTTTTCCGAATTACTTGGGGCACGAATCACGAAAAAAAAACCCCTTTTTTCCAGGCTGCACAGAGCCTGCAAGGTGCTGTAGAACGTTGTGCCATGTTAAAAATATGCAGGGGAGTTTGGGTTTTTTGGTCTTCATAAAAAATTTTTTGTGTTTTTGTATAAACACGCCAGGGACTGCCGCCGCTCTTAGAATTGCTTCACTATAAAATTCCCTGGGCAGGGCGGGGCGTGGCCGGCCAGGGATGTGAGCAGTTGCTTCTCCTGTGAACTCTGTTGTGATGCCCCCCTTAAACTCACTAAAAAGCCTTTAAACCTGCAGGCAAGCCCTTCACTGGCACCCCCCCCGTTTCCATTTTACTGGGGGTCTTTTTAAAAGCCCTTTTGACCCCGGGTGTGTATTTTTGGGAACGGGACTTACCCTGTGGAAAGAGGAGCCCCTCATCCGCAACAGCAGCCATTGCTGACATTCACATGCTGCCCTGAGTTGCTGCACCACCCTTTCCTCACCCGGGTTTTCCTTCTGTGGAATACTCCCCTTGCGACGCACAGTGATCAAAACAGGAAACTTCCCACTGCCAATCATCTCTCACCCTTTGGGAGAAAAATTTACAGAGTCCATTCCCAGGACCACAAGGGACTTTAGCACAGAAAGGGGTTTTCTGCCAGCAAGGAGCAAGTGGAAGTTTGGGCCATTGGAAATTCACAGAGCTACAAACTCTTTCCCCTGTTTTATACCCATCCACGGGGAAAATTCCCTGCTCCCTATTTTTTGTCACCCCTATAAGCTATTTTTAGCCCCCCAGGCTTTATAATAACCTGTGGCTCCTTTAGCCTTCTATCTCCCTGAAGCCCACAGGAACCCTTTTTTTCAAGCCCCTCCTCATAGAAAAAAGGGCCCCACACGCATTAACTTGCCTTTTTCAAAACAAAATCCTAACAAAATTTTTTAAAAGCCATGGCAAAATCTTTTTGTTAAGTTTTTATCACGGGAAATCCAATCCAGGGACAAAAACAGACTTCTATTTTTGTACCTGAGCATTTATACTTTTTCCCAGGGGTTTTCGGGTTTCTATAATCTGAAAATCCAGCGGGGGGGGAAGTTATAAAAAAAAAAATACAAAAACATATCTATGGGCACCTCCCCAAACTTTGGTTTACTTCTACAGTTTTTCCTAAGGTCCTCTGCAAAAAACAATTTTCTCTCTCTCCAATCAGGGGAGGTATTTTCTAAAAAGAACCAAAAGAATAACCCAAACCCAAAAACTTCCGGACTTTTCCCTCCTCGCTCCAGACCCTAACTAGAAGGGGCCTAAAATTTTTCCCCCATTTTCCCCCGCTCCTTCTTCCAAAGCAGGCTCAGAGATTTTGAACAGCATGATCTGCCTGTTTCCCAGCCTTTTGACGTTTCCTTGCCCAACAACTTTTTCTCATTTTTCCCCGTTGAACTTTGAAATTCTAAATTTTAAACAGATGATGGGGGGAGCTCAAAAAAGACTTAAATCCCAAAGTGGCCCGCACTGAACATTTTGAGAACAAAGATGTCGGGACTTTGAAAAATTCCAAAATTTTCCCAAAATTGATGAAATTTGGTTGCATTGGGAAGGAAGTTCAAAAATCGGGCCTCAAAAGTTTTTTGGGACCTAAGGCCCAAACCCGGGGGCGTAATAATGTTAAAATCCGGGGCTTTCCCTGAATTTTTCTTGCTGACCATTTAAAAACCGATACCTAACAGATCTGATGGCTCTCGCTTGAAAAAATTTCCTTCAACCCCCTAAAACCAAAAGAACGATAGGATCCACAGGATCCAAAACCCCAAAAACCACCTCAACAATTTTCCGAGAGACACTAGGGGGCCCCGAATACATTTCTACAACATTAAGGAGGAATTTCTAAGGGCTTTAAAAAAGAGGGAAACTCGCTCCCAACCCTTTTCCCAAAGAAATTTTCCCCAATTTTCCCCGGATTTATCCTTTTGAAACCCAAGCTTAAAAGGAAAGAGTTCCACCCATACAAAAGAACCCTATGAGAAAAGGGATATTAAATATCGAGGGGGTTTTCCCGGGTTAAATTAATAATTGACAGGGATGGCCCCAAAATTTTATACCCACCCCCTCCAAAAGGGGGGCCAGCCTTACCCTAAAAAATTTGGGAACCCTTTCTTTCATCAGCAGACGCTATTCCAGGAGAAATAAAAAAAAATAAACCCGGAATTTTTCACCCCTTTTGGGTCAGAAAAAGCCCAGCAATAAAGGGATGCGGGACTAAATTTTTGGGAAATTTCATTAGTATCCTTTAAGTTTTCCCTTTGGGGGGTTCCCTTTTCGTGCAATGGAGCGTCACTCCAAAAGCCCCCTTCCCAATGATTTTTCTTGAGATGGGGAAATTTTGACTTGCCCCACTTTTTTTTTTCCCGGTTTGAGGGGAAAATATTTTTCTACTGCATTCTCTTTTTTTCAACTTTTTCAAACAGTTAAAATTTTTTGGCTCATGTTTAGAGCAAAATTCCTTTTTATAATGTTTATTATTGCCATGCCCTTAACTTTCCTTGACCTGCTTACTTTACTTTTATAGAAATGCAATTTTAAACCCAATTACATATGTGATTCTATCTTTTTTTAAAACGTCTTTTTTTGGGGTTTTTAAGTTTTTGTCACAAAATTGAAATGGTCTAAACCCCTCCTTTCCCAAGAGATCACTTTTATGGAAAGATACTCACATCCCGTGAAAAGGATGTATATGCTTGCGGGAAACACCCCTACCTAAAAAAGATACCTTTAGACTTAAACATAAAAGATTTCCTTGCGGCGTTCCACCGGGCGCTGGATCGAAGAAAGCTGGAGTCTAAATTTTTTATCAGAGTTTCGTTGTTTTTTCCCCATTTTAAAAATTTTGTTTTCGACCCCAAAGGGGCGATATTTTAATTTTTACAATCCCACTTTAAAAAAATTCTAGTTATATCCCACTTTAAAAGTATTTGCTCCGAAAAAAGCATCAGGCATCCTTTGTTTCCAGAGTTCTCCCCAAAAACCAAAAAAAGCTACTTAAAGGTAACCTGGTGATTTGTGGAGTGTTTAATATAGTAATAGATAGAACACAAGATGATCCCCAAAAAGGGTTTCTCTTAAAAAACGCCCCAGAACTTAAAAATTTAAAATTTTTGGGGGAAAAATTTAAAAATTATCCTTGGCGGTATTTCCCACCCCGAAGGGAAAAGATTTCCCCAAAACCCCACTCTGCAGCCCAAAGGGAAAACTCATCGAGAATTGATTTTTTCCCTTCTAAAAAGGGCAAGCCTGTTTCTTTCGTTAACTTTACAAATAGGAATATCACATGGTCCCAAACATGCCCCCAAACCCAAAACTTACCCTACAAAATCGGTTTTTTTTCCCCCCTTTTCTTTCCCCATGGCGCCTGAAAAAACTTTTTACTTTAAAACCATTAAAATAACCTCAGAAATTAAAAATTCCCTTAAGAAAACTTTGGGAAAAAATATTTCCCTTCGACACCTTCAGGGAAAAAAACCTTGTGGTGGGGCAATAAAGGGGATATAAGGGAATATTTTTTTGGGAAAATATCAAATAGGGGAAAAGCGTAACAGAGAAAAAAAGGGTTTACTGAAAATTTTTTGATAAAATTAAACCTTAGACTCCCCCCTTTTAAAATTTAAAACCTTCCCAAAACTGAGGGAAAAAACCCTTTCCTCTCTCCAAAAGGGAAATTTAGCACATTGCATCTAAAAACAAAATGAGAATCATCTAAAAGATTTTCGTTGGGAATTTTTTATTTACAAGGGATAGACCCGGCAGACTCCTAGCCAAAAAGGGTCAAAAAATCCAAGCCAGATCCAAATTTCCGTACATTACACCCCCAAAAACACAAAAAAAATTTTTTATCCACAACAAAATTTTTTAACGAAATTTTCAACATCTATTAAAATAAATACACAATCTTTTGTTCAGGGCAAGAACTTTCCCGCCGTCAAAAAAGGAAAATATTGGGCAAATTCTTAAATGAAATTTTCACCTTTCCCCCCCTTGACCAAAGGGTCAACTTGAAATTCCTTTAAACTACCTATATCGGCCCCCAAAAATTTAGAGGACTATCAAAAAAAATTAAAATTTAAAAAAATCTCCTGGCCCAGAGGCCTATTAATTTAAATAAATTTTTAAAATCTTCTCGCCCCTCCCTTTTCCCCACATTGTCCCGTCTCTTTTAAATTTCCATCACAACCCCAAAAAACCTACCGGCAGAGATTTCTTTGTGCAACCATCTCTACTATCCCTAAACCTGGGAAATCAAAAGGCCTAGTTTTCAAACACAGAAAAAATTTTTATACTCAACTCTGATATAAAAAAAAACTCCCAAAAAACCTAAACCCAAAAAGACTCAATGATTTCCTTTCCCCTCCCCGATCAGCAAAAGGGCCGGTGGGGTTCATAAAAGGCGACGACGAGAGATGGTATACGGCGGTTTTTTGGGTGTCTTTCAATTGCAAAAATTTACAAAAGTACCCCCTTTCTCTTTTGTCCCCTAACGGAGAGAAAAACATTTGAAAGGGAAAAATTTGGGGGTTTTTTGAAAGAGGGTTTTTTTAAATTTGGCTTTTTGGGAAACCAAAAATTTAATTTTCCCTAAAATTTTTTTTAAAACTCTTCCCCCTGCCCAGGGGGCTCCCTTCCCGGGTTTTTCTCAGAAAAGGGGCCCCATTTCCAATGGAACAAGACAAGGGGCCCACTGGCACCCTTTATCAAAGATTTGTTCGCGAGCCCCTTTTGGGAAACACATTCCCGGAAATCCTCTCTAATTAAAGGGGGGTTTCCATAAATAAAAAAACCCATAAAGGGGAGCCTATATACAGATATTATTTTTTAAACATTTTGCCAACAGCCCGATTTAAAACCATTCCTGCATTACTGGCCCTATTGGGAAAGTTTTGCCCCATAATTTCCCTATACAAATTAAACATAACAAAATCTATACTTCTCCCCTTTTAAAATTTTCATTCTTCCCTTTAAAAACCCCAACTAACCCCAAAATTAATTTTTAATTTTTGGGGAACCTCTTTTGTCCCCATTTAGGAAAACAAAATAACCCAAACATTAAACCACCCCCATAGAAAAAAAAAAGGAGGTATTAGGTGTTCATTTTCAGAGAAATTAATAATTAACCAATTTCCCCTTTCCTGGATTATCGCATTAATTTAAATAAGGGTGCTACTTTTTCCCCCCGTACTTTTATATCTCAAATCCTTCCATTTTTATTTCCCCCTCCTATTCTCACTAAACTTAAAAACAAATGTTGAAATTTTTTTGGGGGCCCAAAAAAGACCTAGATTTAAGAAACAAAAACCTGTATCAAAAGAGTATTCTTGGGGGGCCTCTCCCCTCCCAAACCTCCTGCAAAAAACAATATTCTTCCATACTAAACCCATATCTCTTTAAAAAAAATTTTTTCCTGAACTCCGCATTGGTCAGATAGAGAACTCCCCCCAATTTTAGGGGAATCCTTTTAAAAGGGTCATTTGAAATTCCATGCTATGTGGCAGAAATCCCACGAATTTAAATTGGGTTTACTCTTTCCCCATGCAGGGATCAGTTTGGGAAAAATGCATTGCTAAAAAGCCCAAAAACCCCCAATTTTATATAGACAAACTTAGCTGCCCCCTTTCCCGTTTTTTCAAAAAACAATTCCAGAAGTCTCTAAAACAAAAACTGGGGTAGGGCATGGGAAAATTTGGGGGCAGTAAGGGGGGCCCCTTTTCCCAAGGACATTTCAGGTCCTTTGACATCTAATGGGAAAAAATATACTATCCCCCGAAAACCAATTTTTTATCTATTTTCAAATTCCCGACATATTAAACAATCTGGGAATTTGGGAAATACCCTAAAACAAATTTTCCCTTTTCCCTAATTTCCTTGGAATTTAAAAAAAGGGCATACTAAAAGGGTTTTCCCGCGCATTTCCAAAAACCCTTTTTACAAAACAGATCTCCCCCTCCAAAAACCAGATTTTCGCCCTTTAAAAATTTGGGAAAAAGAGTTGGCCCAGTCCCCCTAGGGAAAAGAAAACTGGCTTAAAGAGCTAACAAATTTTTTCCAAAAAATTTTCCCCAAAAAGTTTCCAATCTTTTTGAATTTTTCAAGAAAATTCATTTTCGCTGGAAACATCCCCCGCCCCCATGGGACAATTCTCCTGGATAATCATATCTGTGTTTTGGGGACAGTGCGGTGCTAAAAGGGTCCTTTTTTACAATGTGGTGGAAATGTCCACTAATCCAAAAACCCCAAAGGAAAGAAAAAAAAAAACGGGGTACTTAACATCTTCAAATGGAAAAATTTTAAACCCCCACACCGACCTAGCTATTCAGATCTCACCTTTTTTATTTAAAATACAAAATCCCTTTCCGTGCAGTTTTTATCTCAGGTTTAAAAAGCTAAAAGAATTACGATAGGTTTTAATTGGGAAAAAACTTCCACGCCTTCTAAATTTCAGAAGTATCACAGAAAAAATTTGCAAAACAGCTGGGGAGACTTAAATTTTTAAAACCCCCCCCAATTTCCCCTAGCTAGAATTTTAAAAATAAATTTGGGTTTTTGGACCACATCTATTTACTATAAGTACAGGATAATCACCACTTTTTATATTGAATGAAAAAATTTTAATTTCTGTTAATCCCCGTATTGTTATGTAATTGAAAATTTTCTGAAAATATGATAAATTTACATTTCAAAAGTTTATTGTTGTTATTAACTGAATCTGACATTGCAAATTTTTGCTTTTTATGTTTTTAGACATGGCAAATTTTTTGCGTTCTTTTTCCTTTTTTTTTGCTTCAGAAAAAAATTTTATTAGGTTTTTGTACCATTCTTGATATGTAATAAAAAAATTTTGCTGGAAAAAAAATAAAAAATAAAAAAAATTCCCTGGGCACTTAAGAGGGCAAAACTGACCCAAAAAACTGAAGGGGGAATATAGCCTGATAAAGTCATGGCAGCGAACGTTGGAAAAAAAAAAAAAACTGAGAGCTAGGTGGGAACATCCGTGACAGAGTGTGGGGTTTTAGGCAGAAAACCCCAGCCCGCTTTAAAGGGCAATAAAAGTGGCACAATGACATTCTGGAGGTGGCAAAAACAGCAGTAGGCCACAGATTGAGGCCACAGAGTGGGACAATGACACAGTGTGTAGGTCACGGCAGCAGCCACAGCAACAGCATGAGGTCAGACAGTGGGACAATGTCACAGTGTGTAGGTCACGGCAGCAGCCACAGCAGGGCAGCATGAGGTCAAACAAATGGCACAATGACACAGTGTAGTGTGTAGTTCACGGGCAGCAGCCACAGCAGCAGCATGAGGTCAGACAGTGGCATATGACAAAGTCGGGTAGGTCACGGCAGCAGCCACAGCAGCAGCATGAGGTCAGACAGTGGCACAATGAATTTGGAGGTGGCAAAAACAGGAGTGTAGGCCAAAGAGTGGGACAATGAAACATGTGTGTAGGTTCCAACGGCAGCAGCCACAGCAAGCAGCATGAGGTCAGACAGTGGCACAATGACATTCTGGAGTGGCAAAAACAGGGAATAGGCCACCAGAGTGGGACAATGGAAACAGTGTGGAGGTCACGGCAGCAGCCACAGCGCATGAGAGTCAGCAGTGGGCACTATGACACAGTGTGTAGGTCACGGCAGCAGGCCAACAACAGCAGCATGAGGTCAGACAGTGGCACAATGACAGTGTGTATGTAGATCACGGCGGCAGCCACAGCAGCAGACATTGAGGTCAGACATTGGCACATTGACACAGTGTGTAGGTCGCGGCAGCAGCCACAGCAGCTGCATGAGGTCAGGACAGTGGCACAATGAGCAGTGTGTAAAGTTCCACCCCGGCAGCAGCCACAGCAGCAGCATGAGGTTCTGACACGAAGGCACAATTGACATTCTGGGGTTGGCAAAAAACAGGAATAGGCAACAGAGTGGACACAATGAAGAGAGTGGAATGGGTGACGGCGGCAGGAGCAACAGCATGGGTCAGAGAGTGGCACAATGACCAGTGTGCGTAGATCATGGCAGCAGCCACAGGCGCAGCATGAGGGTCAGCAGTGGCACAATGACAGAGTGTGGAGGTGGGGTGGCAATTACCAGTCCCTGGTAAAGATGGTAGGTGGCAGATGGTGAAACTGTCAGCAGATGTGTGGCATCAGGGGGTGCGGGCATCAGAATAGTGGCTTGAGGCAGGTATTTGAACCCAGATCATTGGGTGAGGCGTCATGGCTGAGACTGTAGTCTGAGTCTAAGGCATGGTGTGTTGGAAATCCTGGCCGATCCACGCGCTGATTCTTCTTGACATAGGTCTGTCGTTCCACATTTCGTGGACAAGCGGGGTTCTCCTTGTACGGTCTATCGATGGCCCGCCCGCACTGAAAAACCCGCTCTGATGCCACACTTACTGGCGGGGCAGGGGACAGCTTCTCCACTGCAATACTCGGCAAGTTGCGGACACACATCAGTTTGGATGCCCCAGTAGTCCAGCGGATCTTCTAACTGGGTGGCAGAGTGCTTTCCCAAGTAGGCCACCACTGTTGGTCAGGTATTGCTCCAGGTCCTGCTGCTGATGCTGGCGACTGGCCTCTCAATAGGCGGCGTGAAGGGAAAGCTGCCTTAATCAGGCTGACTCCAGACTTAGGTTGTGCTGATGAATGGAGCTGGTACTGCCTACACTACCCCCCACCACCTCCACCTTCCCCCGGCAGCCGAGGCAGTTGTATGTAAGCGCTGAAGAACCCGCCGGTCCGGACCTGTCAGAGGCTGGGACGATGCCGCAAATGGGGCAGCGGCCAATCTGACTACGAAGGATTTCCTATAGTATTGAGTTTGTCCTCCCTATCAATAGCTGGAAAAAGGCTCCCATTTTGGACCGGTAGAGAGGGGTCCAATAGGGTGAAGAGCCAGATGTCATCCCTCTGCCGGATGCTGGACTATTGGCTGTCACTAGCCAGGCAAATCAGCATGCTGCGGGGTAATATGCACAAGTGACTCCAGAGGGGCTCCCTGCCTTAAAATCTCCACTAGTTATACTGCAACGGTGCTTGCGGGTCATCTGCCTCCGTCTTCCTCATCTCCATCTAGCTCCTCACGCTGCTCCGATCATCATCTGCTTGTGCACCTGGGGTAGAAAATCCACTTCATTTCACCAGACAATGCTTCTCGCTCCAATGTCCTCTCTCCTCCTCCAATTCTGTCCCCAACGGACTCATGTGTACGCGAGATGTAGTCGCCACGTCTCCTGTCCAGACGACAGATTTTTCCAGCATTCTGTTCAAGGAATGAAGCAGTGGAATGGACGTTATTATTCCATAGTCCTGGCGACTGACAAAAAAACGTCGCTCCTCGAATGGCCTCAACAAACGGCGGGGTGCCAAGGTATGGCTGCAAATGGCTGCACATCAAAGTTACACGAGGGGAAGTACTTCTTCTGACTGGATCATCAAAAAATCGTTTAATGGCCTTTCTCTGTTCTATACAGTCGGGTCCAACTTGTGCAGGCTGGAAATTCCAACAGGTGGAAACATCGCATATCAGGGAGTGTGTTGGGGGAGGAGTCGCCAAGGCAAGCAGGTGGTAGAACTGCGTTTGGACACCGCTGTGTCCTACACATGTGGTATGATGGGAAAGCAGCTACTTTGGAGGAGGAGATGGTGGTGGAGGAGGTGGAGGCGGGCATTGGAGCAGAAGCCGCAGTTTTGACAACGTGGAGGAGAATGCGGCGTTCTCCCTGTCCAAGTTCGTTGGTGTGCTCTGGCGGAAGCACATTCACCAGTGGGCGTAAAGGAAACTGGTACTGGCCTGAACGTTGTTACAGCTCCAGAAAGGTCCGCGCTGCCGTTGCACCTTGGATACAAAACCGATAAGATCAAGGTAAGGCCCACCTTCTGTTCCTACATATTTATGAAGTGTGTTACATATGACTTTTGAAAATAAAATTAGGCTTGGAAACTCTCCATACTCGGCTCGGCACAAGCCAGTAGTTCTCTGAACGGTGCAGAGTCCACCATTGGAAAGGGAGGCAACTGCAATACCAACAACTTGGTCAGAGGAGGCACGGTCAGCAGCTGCACCTTAGGATGGTTGGACGAATACTGTTGTCTCTTTGCAATCGCCTCGACTGAACGACTGCTGGCGCCATGAGTAGCGAGGGAAGGCAGGAGAATTCTGGACCGGGTGTCAAAGAGAAACAGCTTCATTCGTGCAAGCGGTGGTGGTGTCTTGACTGGCTGCAATGGCATGAGTGCCACTGGCGCTCAGCTGTGCTGTTGTTTTTACTGCGGCGGCAGGATGGACACCATATCTGTGCCAAGTTTCTCCAAGGCCACGGATGGGTGGAAGCTGCATGTGTTGACGCGGGCCGAGGTCGCCAACGTAGTCACTGGCCACGCTTCACTTTCTGCTTACAGATTTTCTACATATACCATATTAGGCTCCTCCGGTGTCTTAGCAAAGAACACTGCCACACCGCCGAGTATCGGATTATACGCCAACGCCTCGCACTGAGTGGACTACTGCCGCCCGCCTTGCCTCACTGAGCCCCTGTGCACTACTTTATTGGACCTGCGAAAGCGGGTTTTTTACCCCGTGGCCGCTTGGCTTCCAGACTCACACTGCTGCTATCCTGCTGGAATCACGGCCACACAAACCCAATTGCTGGCTGCACGCCGCTGCCCTGAGTGCAAGCTGACACCCTCTTCTCCGACGTGATGATAGCCCTTGCCCCACCCGGCTCCCAAAGTGCGGTCGGCTTACATTCATCATCTATTTGTGTGTTTCATCGTCACTGCTGTCATCATCACCGGTCTTGGTATGCAGAGGCTGGCCACTCACACATCGACTCCCTGCCCCACTCTCAACATCTGCTACTTTGCCGTTCTACTGAAGAAGCGGGGGATATTGGCCCCATTTCTTCGCTGCCAAAAGTGCTGATGACTGCCCTCCTCAAATTGTGTTAATCCTCGCTCATAGTGGAGCTGAGCCAAGACCACATAGTAGATCTCTGGCTGAGGCAAACTTGATGGGACAGAGCGGGGTTATGTGGGGACAGGTGTGAGGGCCGCCGACCCGCTCCCGGGCCATGCCTACTAAGGGTTGTGTCTTGTATGTTCCACATCTCCCGACTCTTGGCTGAGGTTGTCAGATTTACATCTGGGAGGAAGTGGATGACCTAGTCAACCAATCAAGAACCTTGGGTGGCTAGTCAGTACCCACAGCCGCTAGATGACAGCGGCAGTTGTGGGCCTCACCGAGTGACCCCTGCTGCAGTCGTCCCTTGCCTGTGCTGGACCTGGGCCCTGGATAATGTTTGTGCTCTGGCCCACTCGCAGGTGAAGAGCCCGCACCTCTCTGTCCTGACATATGTTTGTTCTAAAATGTAAGATCACTGTTTTGATGAAAGATATATGTATATGATATAATACACACCCTGTATTTTGACGCCAAATGAACCCCAGTGTAACAAGTTTGTAACCCTTGGACAATAAAATTGCGCTCCACCAAATGGGCGAGAAAAAATTGACTTGTATGTGCCGTTTTAAAAACTCTGTGTATTTTACTGAATATAAAAATGCACATACAGGCTTAAATTACCTCTCGGTCTATGAATTATGCTATGAATTTATTTGTGGGGTGAAAAACCAAAGTTTTTTACTTGAGATACAATGCTGAAAACGCTTAAATAACACCTGGATGTAAATTGCGCAAAAGAATTGAGCACCACAATACTACTTAGTGTGTAGCGTGATACAATTGAGTGTTTTCTACGCCACACAACAAGTGGTAAAATTGGTAATTAACCTTTGCTTGTGAATTAGGCTACAAGGCAAAAATGTTTAATTTTGGCGGGAAAACTGACGGTTTTCTTGGGATCACCACAGCTGAAAAACAACGCTTAAATTACCCTGAATGTAAAATTGCGGGCAAACAATTGAGCCACCACAACACTAGTAGTAGCTTTGTGCGTGTTACAAGCGTTTGTTTTTTACGCCAACAATAAAGAGGATAAAATTGTAATTAACTTTGCTGTGAATATGCTACAGGAAAAATGTATATATTATGGCGCTGGAAAATGGACGGTTTCTTTGGGATCACCACAGCCTGAAAAACCATGCTTAATTAACCTCTGGAGTGTAATATGCGCAACAGAATTGAGCCACCAACAAACTTAGTAGCTTTGTAGCGTGTTACAATGCGAGAGCTGTTTTTTACGCACACACAACAAGAGATAAAATTGTAATTTAACCTTTAGCTTCGTGAATATGCTTCAGGAAAAAAATGTATAATTTTTGCGTTAAAAATGAGGTTTCTTGGAGTATCACAGCTTGAATAATAACGCTTAATTAACACCCTGATGTAAATTGCGCCAAAGAATTGAGCAGCCAAAAAATGATGTGGTATTTTTATGTTAAAAACACTGGTTTCTTTAAATGAATAACACAGGAACTGCTTAGATCCCCCTTGGAATAATTTCAATGTGCTTTTGCGCAGATAGGATTTAAATGTACATGCACGTGCAGTGGACGCAACATTGGATTTTCAGATCCATACCCAAAAAATTAGAAATAGAACGTTAAGAGAAGCAGTCCTCTGAGACAAGCGGAGACACACCACAAAAAAATCGCTGTATAAAAAATCAGTTCTTCAGTAACAATCAGCCGCGGCAAGCACCTTCCCTGATCAGTTACAGTGAGAGCGGTTATGAGGCTCACAGCACTCGCGCCCGGACTTATATAGTGGAGGGGTGACGTCACCAGAATCCCGCGGTCTCTGATTGGCTTCATCTCTGCAATGTCACTGCGGCTATGCCCTTCCTTCCTCCCGAGTTGCTTTGACCCATGTAGCGCCATGTGCTCGCAGGCCATTTTATCAATAAAAGCACACTTCGTTCACCCGAGTCCCCCAAACTTCGACTTCGTTCAGAACCGAAGTTTTCCTGAAATTCTAAATGAATTCCACTTCGTTAGAATCAATTCGCCCATCTCTAAATATGATAAAAAAAATAATTTTTATTAAGTGTAAAATATTCTCTGAAAAAGAGCTGAAACCTTCTATAAAAAATAAAATCAATTAAATCCCAGTACAAGCATTTTGTCGCCGAGACCGGCGCCGCTACATAATGAATTGGGATATAGAGAATTGCCAGGAAAATACAGTAATTCAAATTGTTTAAGCTCTTCTCATTGGTCGGCAGAACAGCCAATCAGAATAGGAGCCGTAAACCCAAAGTGAACCATTAAAAAAACCTATGGAGAATTCATGGACCCAATCAAATTCAAAAGGCGGACAGTTCAACAATACAGTAAAAAGGCAGAAAAGAGCTGATTGGTTGAACTAGCCGGGGGCTTGGGCTATTCCGGCCAATCAGAGCGAGGGTACTTGTCCCATTGTAGTCTATGGAGAGATCGGAGGCCAATGAATCTCGGCTTCAGCGGCCGTGCGGCATGGAGTATGATTAAAAAAATAGTTTTATTAAGTGTAAAAAAATCTATGAACAAAAAGTCTGAACGCTTCAATAAACATAAATCAATCAAATCATAACAACATGTTTGTCACCGAGATCGGCACACATCGGGAATTGCAATATAGAGAAATTGCCGAGAAATACAGTAATTCAAATTGTTTAAGCTCTTCTCATTGGTAGGCTAAACAGCCATCAGAATAGGAGCGACAGTGGCCCATTCTAACTATGGAGGAGTATTGACCATCAGAATAGGGAGCGACAGAGACCCATTATAACCTATGGAGAATTATTGACAATCATATTCAAAGGTGGGACAGTTCAAAGATACAGCAAAAATGAAGAAAATAGAGCTGATTGGTTGAGTAGCGGGGGCTTGCTATGCCGGCCATTCAGAGCGCAAGTACTTTCTCATAGTGTTATATGGGGAAAAAAAAATGCCACGAAAGGCGAGCTTGTTTTTTGATTGGCTAAGTTAAAGAGGCCGCGGTTAATGTGGACAAAGGCGGAGAGCGTGTGCGACGCTCTTATGGGTTTTCTAATGCAATCTGGAATAAAACTGTACATGGCGAAATCAAAATATATGACTCAGAGTTGGTCCCGATGTGTATATAAATGATCAATAATATGGGGGTAAGAAAAAAAAATATTAATTCAATAAATTATCATTTTAATGTTCTTTATTTTCGTTAGCAAAGGTTAATAGTATGGATTGTAAACGAAATAAAGACGAAAATGATTTATATTGAATAAATATTTTGAATTAAATTTTTATTCTGTGGAGACTACAGAACATTTTTATATTAAAAGTCTATGGGACTTCTTTTCAGTCATTTTTGTGCGCAGTGGGAAGTAGCCTTTAATACACCTCAACAGACTTGTTGGACATCATTTTTAAAATTGTTTAAATTTGTTGGCAAGTTCCATTGGATGCTTAACTTAATGACGTTGTGCATTTCCTTCTAGACAAGAATATCTCCAGCCAAGGCCAACACAGAGCCACTTATGACAGGCATAGAAGTTGGTGGGGCAGCCATGTAATTTTGCATTACTTTTCTGCATGGCTTTGCTATTGTGACATTAAATGTTTTGTGGAACTGGAGCAGAAAACCAATATCAGCAAAGCTATACAAGTTAAAAATTAAGATTCAGCTGTTGTTTGTGGTCGTATTTATACTGTAAAAATCCAGGACATTCCAGTGATTTATTTCAACTCCCTCACAGAGGTCTTTGTCAAACAGGTATTAATGTGAACATATTGACAGTATCAATATACGAAGTAACAAAAATCTAATCCATCAGTTTAATTAAATACATTACATATCAAAATAACATTACAAAATAATGAATATAGAAAACGCTCACGTACTTTCTGGGCTAGTTCCATATCGTCTGATGTGGGTCCACGCTGTACTTTACTCTACCCCGCGGACAACGCCGGCCAAGCGGTAAAACACACTGATCAAACCGGGGATATCCGGATGCCGTTCACACACGAGGCTTGCACCACAAAAAGATTCCACGTCCGGTAACGGTAAATGAACAGCTTTATTGTAAAAGTTAAAAAATATAATTTAAAAAAAAAAATATCAGCAGTGCATAGGCAATGTCATGGCCAAATTTCCTGCAGCCAACAGGAGGCATATTGAGCTCTTGCTCTTGCTCAAAGTTGAACTGAGGCACAAGAGCAGAAGCTCGAAACGCCATCTGTTTTTAGATAGTGAGCATCGGATTTATGAGCGTATGGACATTAAAGTCTATGGAGAGAGGAACAAACACTTCATTTTTACACACCAAAAAAGGGCTGGAGAAGCTGGAATTAAACATCCAAACAGTAATATGGATACGTAGTACTCTTTGCAAAACAATTTAGGTTATAAAAGCCACAGAAAAAAAGTCACAGGACCTTCACTATCCTTGTCTTGTACCAACAGGCATGACCCTTAAACTGAGTGACCCACAAATTAAAAAATTGCCGAAGGCAGTGATGATTTGAACGCCATCATGTTACTTGAAACTGGGACATTGAATATCCCGTTGTCCTGGAACGACGCATGACCCGTAAACACTATCTGACCCACAGATTAAAAAAGTGCCGGAAAAAGGGAGTCTTTCAAAACCATTTTTGTTGAACTGGACACTTGACTATGTCTGTCTGTGATCGCAAGCATGACCCTTAAACCTGCATGACCCACAGATTAAAAAAGTGAGGAAAAAGGAGTCTTTGAACACACTTTTAGTTGAACTGGGACATTAGACTATACCATGTCCTGGGCCACAGTATGACCCTTAAAATACTTGCATGACCCACAGATTAAAATAGTGCCGGAATGGAAAAAGTAGTCTTTGAACCACCATTTTAGTTGAACTGGACTTTGACTATACCTGTTCTGTCCCACAGATGCCCATTAAACCTTTTTTCCCCACAATTAAAAAGTCCCGGGAAAAAGGAGTCCTTCAACCCCCTTTTTATTTTCATGGACTTTAGACTACCCTGCCCGGGGCCCACACATGACCCAAAAAAACCCTGCATGACCTACAAATTAAAAAGTCCCAAAAAAAGGGGGCTTTCAACCCCCATTTTAGTTTCACGGACATAGACTATCCCGTCCGGGCCACAGTTTGAGCCCCACCCTGCAGAACCAGTTTAAAAAAGTGCCGAAAAAGGAGTCTTTAAACCACCATTTTGTTTAACGGGACATAGACATCCCCTGTCGGGTAACCTACATTGTTCAAGTTTCCGAACCTCTCTTGTACAATTCAGAGGAATTTTGTATCAGTATTTTAAAATCAGTTTTTTAGTAGTTTAATTCTAGAAAACACTTTTTTTAAAATAGGAGGGAACCCCCACCCGTCTTTGTTTCTTTTTTTTTTTTTAATTTATTAAAGGGGTTGTCCCCTACAGGGATTGCTAGCTATGTTAAAGATCTTGAAAAAAACAGTTTTTTTGAAATTGTTCCATTTAACATGTCCTACCTTTTCCCGTTTCTGACAGCCCACCCCTTGAGCCACTCTTGACATTTGTAAAGAACAAAGTCTGTTTTAAACCACTTTTTTTTACAATAGGACCTTTAGTATAGCTGTATTTCACAGCCCATGCCCCCAAAAAATTCAAAACATGACCTTGACCCTTTTTTTTTGAAAATTTGAAAAACCCAAAATGTCTTTTAAAAAACCCTTTTTTTTTTTTTATATGGACTTGTAGTATTGCGCATTTTAAAGCGCATGACCCAAAAAAAATTTTTAAAAATGATTCTTGCCCCTGTAAAAAATTGTGAGGGGGAAAAAGATACTTAGAAGCCACATTTCTGTCCCAAAGGACCATGTTTTAAACTGTATCCACAGCACCATGACCCCCCAAAAAAATTTTAAAAAAAGTTCTCAGCCACTGTTAAAAATTGTGAGGGAAAAATGCCACTCAGAAGGCCACATTTCTGTTCAAAAGGACTTGATTGTATAGCTGTATCTCACGCACCATGACGCAATGATATTATAAATGACCTTCTAGCCACTGTTAAAAAAATCTGTTGTGAGGGAGAAATGCACTCAGAAGGCCACATTTCTGTATCAAAGGACCATGATTATAGCTGCATATTCACAGCACCCTTGACCCACAAAAAATGATTAAAAATGATTTCAGCCAAGTGTGTTAAATTGTGAGGGAGAAATTGGCCACTCAGAAGAAGACACATTTCTGTTCCAAAGGACCCATGATTTAGCTGTATCTCACACGCAACAATGACCCAACAAAACCATTGAAATTGCAAAATTCTAAAGATGGAAGTGAGAGTGTAAATGGAATACGGTTTGTCATGAAACCTGGTTGTCTTTTACAGTCCTCCTCACAGGCAACCAGGCAAATGAAAACTTTGGGAACTGAGAATAAAAATTGCAGTAAGAAAAATTATTATTTTTAAAAAAAAGTTTTTCAAGAGGAACACATTTCTGTTTTGAGAGAATGTGGAAGTAGACGGCACTAATCGATTGACCTCGGCAATTGGGGCCAAAACATCATCAGAGATTTCATGCCTGATTCATCTTGATGAAAGTCAAACGAATCCCACATTATCTGTGGAAAGCGCGGATGCGTTTGTCTGTTAATGACTCCTCCGCTGTGCTGATGGTCCGCTCTATATGATGCTGGCTGCTGAGCAGGACAAACACTCCTATGGCGTGGCGGAGCGAGCGGCGGGCCATTCATCCATTCTGGATACCAGAGTCAATGGGTCCGGATATCTATCCAAAAACCATCGGTGGTTGAGAAGCAGATAGTCGTTGCACCATAAGCAGATAAGCTGGTCTCTGTAGTGTTGTATGTGTGCCCTGCATTACATGCGTTGGTGAGGTGGGTAAATAAGATTCGACAGAGGTCACTATTAGGCTTCGGCCACTGCCTGCTGCTGCTGCTGCCGTATCGGCTGTTTGGCACTCTACTGCTGTCTCGTTTCGCTGACTTGATCCACCATGACATTTGAAGACGTGAAAGCGGACACAACAGATGTCTCCAATTGATCAATTCAGAAAGGTGCTCCATTTCCTGCATGTTTACTTCTTCTATTTTGGTGGGTGGGAGGGAAAGTGCTGAGTTTGTTTTGTTACCGGGGAGGATCCAGGAGGGTGCCAACCCATTATCTGGTTGTTTCATTTTGACTGGCCTTATGCGATAATGATCATGGTCTGGAGCCCCGCCCCCAAAACCATCCAAGATACTCATGTGAGACATGGAGCCTTGATTTCCAAGCCTCTGGTCGAGGGCACTAGCAAAATGATCTTCCTCATCTTCTCCTCCGCCTCAAAATTCGAGACAACCTCTTTCCAAGGCAGGGACGTCGGTAACGTCGGTGTCCAGGAATACCTCCTGCTCCTCCTCATCCTCTGTTTCCTACGGCACAGTCTTCAACACAGCCCTGACTGCTCCATGATGATGCTCCCTGAGAGTTGCTGCACTCACACCTTGCACTAGCCCTGGACCCGTATACCATTGCTAATTGAAGACCGATAAAATTGTTAAACTGTCGGACCCTTGTGGATTCGACGAGAGAGAAAGGCTCCGTGTCCGCATCATGTTCATCTCCTCCCTCGTCGCTTGTGGGGACCTGATGTTTCAGAGTTTTCAACGATCGTTTCCAGAACTTAAATCACCACAATGCTCAGGCATGGACAAGGGGCATTGTCCGCACTGTACCATTTTGGTGGCTTCTTATTAAAATACTTGGCAGGATGGTTGCAGAGCCTCTCCACTCTCGGTGGCTCAACACCCTGAGGTCCTCACCATGCCTTGTCAGGCCATGTGTCACTTTGTACTGGTTTAATGGTCATTGTGCTGCTGCCACAATCGCTGGGCATTGTGGAGGAGGTGGAATTCCAGAGTGTTGGCCACGTAACAATGAGGACGAGTTGACGGGGAGCCGAGCTCGCTGCAAACGCAGCCGGTACCAGGAGGTCGAAGCAGGGTACGCGCGAACGGCGGGAAAGTCACGCGAATCAGACCTCGAGCCTCTTCAGCAGGCAGTCCCAGACCCGGGTAGCGCTTTAGAAATTTGCTGGACGACAAGGGTTCATGACATGTGCCAGGCAAGGGATGTGCTCCAGCCTACCGATCTTAAGGGCTAAGCATGCGGTATTTCGACCGTTTTAGCACACCACCTTGCTTTGCACAAGTTCTGTCACCAGGACAGCCGCTCGGTCTGTTGCAGAGAGCCGTCCACAGCTTCGACCTGTTGTGTGGACGGGTCTCCAAGACAGATTTAATTTCAACACAGCCTGGTTTCTGCTGGGCACGTGATTGCACCCATGGAGGACTTGGAGGGAAAGAATCCTGCACCATCCTGCGGGTGCTTCGACGAGCAGGCGTGCGCCGAGCCTTTCCTGAGAGCCAAGTCACCCCAGAGACATCCACCAGCTCACTCAGTGAAGCTGTCACAGAGATATAGCGGCCTTGGCCTGCTTACTAGTCATGTTGTCCGGTGGTGAGAGGGACTTTCAGACACAGATGCAGACAAACGCTGCTTGAATTTTAGATGAGTAGTGGCTAGGCCTGGGCCAGGGACGGCTTTTCTGGCCAAAGAAAGCTGTGTCGGGCATTCTGGTATTGGAGGCAGGCAAGAGGCATGATGTATGTGGCGGAAACTCATCTTGTGTTCACCAGACGGAATGGCAACATTTTTCCAAGGCCAAAAAGCCTGGCAATGCGACATCCAGGCTTGTTGGCTTTGGGGCATGGTTTGGGTTTTTAAAGTTGTTATTTTGCTCTCAAACATGGAAGAGGAAGACCAGAAGCTGGCTGCTAGACTGGTCACCTTTACGGCGTGCAGGTCGTCAAACTGGTGGAAAGGAGAATGAGGGTATTAGGGTAGAATGGGTCTTCTGGTGGTGGTGCTGGTGGTACTCGGGAGACAGTGGAGGCTGAAGCGGAGGATGATCCCTGATCATGACTCTGAGAAAATGATGGGGCAGCTTGAAGGAACGCTTGGTGGTGGCAGAGGAGGGAGGATGCGGAGACAGAGGGTTTTGTGATGTGACAGTTGTTGGAAGGCCCGGCCATCACGTGCGTGTGTGGCCTTTTTTTGGCAAAGTGTTGCCTCCATTTCAAATCATGCATTCGACTGCTTGTGACTGACATGGTGATGGTGGTGGTTTAAAAACACCTAAGATTCTTGCCTCTACTGATTCGTTTATGGCAAAGGAAGGGCATATGACATCGCTGGGTGAATCAGAGGCTTGCTCGAAAAGGCCAGGCTTGAGAGGTCCTGGACTTTTTCGACGGCGATAAGCTGAGGAGACGGTGTTTCACTGATCGTGGCTGTCGGAATTCATCTCAGCGGACTTCTGGCCGACAGCCTCCCTCCCCTTTTTGAGGCGGGAAGCCGTACTGACATACTCCATCGTTTCCATCTCGTCCATTGCTCGCAAGCAAAATTCTGCTGAGAAAAGACCCGTTGGATCCGCATGTCGTTCATCAATCAGCATCACTCAGTCTGACTTCATCGTTCCTGACATCTGCATTCAGGGAAGCTGGGGCTCAAGCAACACGGCACTGCCAAGCAGTTGCAGACGTCCGGATTGTTGCTGATTGACCGGTTCTTTCTCCTCCTCTGATGGGCATCAGTACCTGGGCGTCAGAGCAGACAAAATCATCTTCCTATTGCACTCTTTGATGTTTTTAACATGCCTTTGACCCAACCGGCATTTTGTCATCATAAGATGGTCTTCAGAAATGGATTATCCACAGTGGTGGGTACACGATAGTTGACTTTTGGGCTTCCATGTCGCTTCATGGTGGGACGGATGCTGATGAATTGCTGATGACTGACATTTGTAGGCCAGAGATAGTAATGGTAAGAGGAAGAGGAGGTAAGACTGCTGGATGCAGGGTTGACATTAAACCACTGAAGGATATATATTTGGCGACGCTGTTAATTACTGAGATTACAGGGCCCTGACCCAGCGATGACCAGGCATGACGGTCCTGAACCGACGATCGCTGGAATGGTTGTTGTCGCCAGCAACTGGAAGGAGCACCTTCTCTCGTACCTCTACCTACATGTCCTGCACCCTCTTTGCTCGCTTACACCTGCATTTAGTTCCATGTTTCAGAAATATAAAAAATTCAAGAAAGTATGGGAAAGAGTTTTTTTTGTCAGTCTCTTATTAAAGAGGCCAATTAACAGCTATGTCTTAAATCCCTCTAATTTCCTACAGCCAACTAGGATTAGAAACTGTAAATGGCTTTC
Source organism: Phyllomedusa bahiana (assembly GCA_025379985.1). Lineage (NCBI taxonomy): Eukaryota > Metazoa > Chordata > Amphibia > Anura > Hylidae > Phyllomedusa > Phyllomedusa bahiana. The sequence goes on from JAODAL010032747.1 coordinate 32,177, forward strand.
TAGCGTATACATGTGGAAATTCGGTCTGGTGAGAAACCGTAAAGACAAAAATCAACAGTGTTCTTCCTTCAGTCACTGGGATTTACAAGCTGCCAGTAGACTAGGAATTGATGATAGATATTCAAACAAATGTCATTACAAGTTGCGCTATCTGCGCCAAAACTGAAGATTCAACTAGCGCAATAAAACTATTCAAAGTTTACACGGATGAGAAAATTGTTTTTTTTTTTGCAGCAATGACAAACGGACAACAGTTGCTAGAAAATGTTTCCTATCCAGAATTGTCGTAACGTGGCTATTTGAGAAAAAACATTTGGCACACCCATGTGCAATACAGCTATTGAAAAGTTATACGGGATAACAAACGGTGGTTTTTGCAACAATTAAATAAACCAAACAGTAACTAAAAAACACCTATTTGAAAAATGTATATGGGGTAATAAAAGGTGGGGTTTTGCACCTATGAAATACACCTGCAATTATAGTAAATTTCTATATTGTAATTAAGTTGCTCAAGATGGTGTCCTTTGAACAAAATGAAAAGCATAGCGCAGAAGTGAAATAGATCACTTAATTAAATTGTGTACTTGATAATAATAGGTGTTTTTTGCTCCTATGAATTTACAACACCAATTACTAGCCAAATTTCTGTATGGTGGGAATGGATCGCGGTAGAAGATGGGTCTTTTAAACAAAAATTGGCCTGCGCCCAAAGTGAACTAAAACTAATTAAATAGTGTACGTTTAATAAAATGTGTTTTTTGCACCTAATGAAATACACTTGCAGTGTGGGGACTATATAGAGAAGGTTTCTGTATGCTATTTTGTATATAGTACACACAGTGGGTCTTTGACGTAGCTGGGCTGACGACCACCAGAGCAAAGTGATACATAAAATACTAATTGTAATTGTGTCGTGGACTGTTGTAGTGAGTTAAGAAAAGGTTTCTTGCACCTATAAATACACCATGGCCGGTGTGATTGTTAGAGAATTAGTTGTAACTGTATCCTATGATATTTGGTTGGTGAAGAAGAAAAAAGTGGGTCTTTGAAACAAAAACTGAGCTGCCGCCAACCAAATGTGAAAAACACGTAAATTAAATTGTTTACTAGATAATAAAAGGTGGGTTTTTGACTATATGAAATACACCTGCAATTACTAGCCAAATTTTCTGTATGGTAATATAAGTACAAGATGGGGTCTTTCAACAAAAAACTGGACTCGCTATTGGCAGCGTGAAGTTGAAACAAAACCTAATTAAATTGTGTATTAGGATAATTAAATACCTGTGTTTTTGCACCTATGAAATACACTGCGGTACTAAGAAAAACAATTACTGTATCATATTGTAAGTACAAAGTGGGTCTTTGAGCAAAACTGAAGCTGCGCCCAAAGTGAAAAAACACGTTATTATAATTGTGGGTGTACTGATAATTCAAAGGTGAGTTTGTTTGCACATGAATGAACTTAAACCTGCAGTTAATAGGAAAAAGATCTGTATCACTATTATAAGTACAAGGATGGGTCTTTCAACTGAAATTGGGCTGACGCCAAAGTGAACAAAACCTAAGCTCTCTAGAGTTGGTGTACCGGATAATAAAACGTGGGTTTTGCAACCTATGAAACTACACCTGCGGTTGTGACTAGAAAAGTTCTGTATCCTATTTGTATTAACTATAAAGTGGGTCTTTGAACAAAACTGAGCTGTGCCACCAAAAAGTGCAAAAAAAACGACATTATTAAATCGGTTTGTACAGATAATTTTTGTGTTTGTTGATACAGATAAATAATTAAATATAAAAGTGTGAGTTTTGTTTTGTTTTGCACCTATCAAATACCACCTGCAGTTACTAGAAAAGATCCACTGTCCTCCCTATTATAAGTACAGGCCTCTGCTCACAAAATACAAGCTACAATGTTACACCAAAAAAAATAAAAAAAAACTGGCCAAAAATAACAAAAAACAAAAAAAAAATAAACAAAAAAAAAAATAACCAAAAATTGACAAACACAACAAACAAAAAAAAAAAAAATTAAAAAAAAAAAAAAAAAACAAAAATAAATGTTGGTTTATTAAATAGTTAATAATTTTAGTTATAATTTAAAAAGCCCTATTTCTAATTGCGAGGGGTCAAAGCAGATCATGATCTGGGTTGCACAATATCACTCTCCTTTCCAAAAGGCCACCTGCATGGCCTGCTTTTGGCGTGGTCCTGTCTTGTGTTTTGCCCAGCCAACCCCGCCACACACCCCTCTACCTCCCCCTGCGGCTGCTTACAGCGCTCTTCTTTTTTTTATTTTAAAAATTCTCAGCGCTAAGTAACCTTAAAAAAACTGAAAAAATATCTCCTAATTCTAGCATCTTGTTATTATGTTCACAGATATAAAAAAAGCGCATAATTGTCCTGGTTGCGGGGCTGGGTGTAAGTGGGTAAGTGGTGTGTGAACATAGAGAAAAACTGTCTGTTTTTGCTGAGCTGTATGAGACCCCACCCCCCCCCCCACCCCCCCCCCCCCCCCCCCCCCCCCCCCGGGAGAGGAGAACCCCCCCCCCCCCCCCCCCCCCCCTAGGCCGACATCCTGCTTTTTGACGAAACTGGACACTCACTGCATGCTGAACCAGGAAGGGGTGTTGCTTGATGTAGCTGTTTTTGTGCTTTGTTCTATGTAAAACACTAAGGAGAAAGAGAGGCGGTACATATAATGGGCACGGCTGGGTCAGGTGATTATTTTTCCAGCCAATTTCACCCCCCACAAATACCGTTTGTTTGCCGATGATATTTACAACTTTGGTGTCGATTAATACTAATAATCGCTCACAATACGTGACACCGCCTGTGACACTACACAATTTGTGGTATGATGGGAGCAGCACTTTCTCCCCCCTTGTGGATTTTTGGCTGAGATGGTTAGGTGGTTAGGTGGAGGTAGGGAGGGAGGGGGAGGCGGACATTGGAGTTTTAAGGAAAGAGCAGTGTTTTTTGAAAACATGGAGGGAGGAGGGGAAAGCGGGTATTGGTCTCCTGTACAAGTTGTTGATTGTGGCTGGCAGGAAAGGTGAAAGGTAATTCTGGAAGGAAATCCGCTCACATGTGGGGCCATAAAGGATAATTCTTTATAAGGACATGTTCTGCCCCTGTGGACCATAGATACAGCTGCCACAGCTCAACGCTGCCGTAATTGTTGCACATGTTGGAACAAAACGAATATAAGCCTCAAGGATTGCCCCACCTTCTGTCCTGTTTCTACATATTTGTGAATGCACTCTCTGATACTGCCTTTTGGAGAAAAGAAATAAAATAAAAAAGAATTACGCTTGGAAATACTCATCCACCTCGGGCTTGACACTAGCCATTAGTTCTTGAACGATATGCTTCAGAGTCTACCACCATTTTGAATGGGATAAAGGGATTACTAACCCCACCCCCACCCCCCCCCACCCCCCATAGAGAGAACTGAGCCGTCCACTTGCATAGAGTACCATACAACTTGTTACAGGAGCTCGAAGCATGGTTCAGATTCTGCACCTTAGGATGGTTGGTCAGCACACACTGGTTGTCTCTTAGGCAATCGCCTCGTGAACGTAGACCCTGCTGGATGTGCGCCCCGCCATGAGTAGGCGAGGGAGCCAGGACGCATATGGGACTGGAAAGATGATATAGGCTAAAAGTGGGAAAAACCAGCTTCCATTTCTGCAGAGGCGTGGTTGGAGCCTTCTTGACTTGCTTGCAATGGCAGATGCATGCACTGGGGGCGCCCTCGCTGCTGCGTGGCCTGGTTTGCGGTGCGGCGGGCAGGATTTTTAGAGTAGACCACACATTGAGCCCACGGTTTCTCCAGTACCACCGGGATGGTGGTTGGTGACCACTGCATTTGTGTTGTTTGATTGCAGGGCCGTTGGGGAGGTTGCCAATTGTTATCTCCCTGGGCCCATAATGCTTCCACTTCTGACACAGAAGACTTCTAATTTAACCATGTTTGGATCCTCGGTGTTTGTCTCTTTCTTGAGCAAAAAACTGTTGCCCACACTGCGAGTTAGGTGATTTTACCACCAACCGCTTCGCACTGAGTGATTAACTACCCGCCGGATTGCCTCGCTTGAAGGCCCCTGTTTGTGCTGATACTTTTTGGACTCTGCAAAGCGGCCACAATACCGATCCTCGCTGGGATGCGGCCGCTGGCCTGACGCGCTAAGCCTGACACCTCTTTCTGACGATGATGAAGCCTTTGCTTCACCCGGCTCCAAGTGTGTTGTATTGGTCGGTACTTATCTTGATTATTGTTGGATTCCAACTTGCTGTCTTCCTCAACGTTCTTGGGTATGCAAAGGCTGGACTCCTATAAACATGATCCCCCTCCCATGCCACTCTCCCATATCATTTACTTTAAACGGCTACTGCCAAAAAAGAAGCAGGGGATATCGGCCCTTGTTCTTCGTCTGCCAAGTAGGAGCCTGCTGGTCTGTGGGATGGCCCAGGACCGACATAGTAGGTCTCTCGGCAGAGGGAACCAAATGGGAACAGAGGCGGGTCTGTTTTTGCGTTGGGTTGAGAGACAGGCAGGTGGGGTCGTGACCACCTACGGGCAATACAAATTAATAAGTTCGTGTCTGACATTCCCACCGACTCTTGGCTGGGGTTGGTCGTTAGTTAATCTGGGAGGAAGGGGTATGACCTAGTCAACAATCAAGAACCTTTGGGTTGCTGGTCAACACACGGCCCGCTAGATGACCCCGGGCCCAGTTTCGGCCTCACCGAAGTGACCCCTACTATGACGTCCCCTTGCTGTCCTGCGCCATTCCCTGATCCAGGAATGTTTTGTGCCACTTGCCACTCGCATGTGAAGAGCCTGCCACCTCTCTTTCTGACATATGTTTGTTCAAAAAATTTAAAGACTTGTTTAATTTAAGAATCTGTTATGTAAATCACCCTCTATTTGACTCCAAATGAAACCCCCTAACAGGCTTGGGTAAACCCTTGGATTTAAATTGCGCTACCAGAAATCATAAGGAAAAATTTAACTGGATTTGGCATGTTAAAAAAAAATCTGTGTATTTTATGGAATATAAAAGCACAATACGCTTTTAAATTAACCCCTTTAATATAAATTGCGCTTCCCGAAATCACAAGGAAAAATTTATTCGAATGGTTTGGGAGTTTTTAAAAAATTTCTGTGTATTTTTACTGAATATAAAAGCACAAACAGGCTTAATTAACCCTTGGAATATAAATTGCGCTCCAAAAAATCACCAGGAATATTTACTCGTTTGTGGGGATGTTTAAAAAACCGGGGTATTTTACTGAATATAAAAGCACAAACACTCTTAATTAACCCTTGGATATAAATTGCGCTCCAGAAATCACCAGGAAAAATTTACTCGTATGTGGCGTTTAAAAACACGGTGTATTTTACTCAATATAAAAGCACAAACACGCTTAATTAAACCTTGAATATAAATTGTGCTCCAATAATGACTAGGAAAAATTTACTCGTATGTGGCGTGTAAAAACGCTGTGTATTTTACTGAATATAAAAGCACAAACAGGCTTAAATAACCCTTGGATATAAATTGTGCTACAGAAATCACCAGGAAAAAATTAACTGGTATGTGGCATGTAAAAACATCGTTTATTTTACTGAATCTGAGAGCACAAACAGGCTTAAATAACCCTTGGATATAAATTGCACTACAGAAATCACCATGAAAAAATTAACTGGTATTTGGCGGGTAAAAACGCTGTGTATTTTAATGAATATGAAAGCACAAACAGGCTTAAATAACCTTTGGATATAAATTGTGCTACAGAAATAACCAGGAAAAATTTAACTCGTACGTGGCGTGTAAAAACACTGTGAATTTTACTGAATACAAAAGCACAAAAATGCTTATATTAACCCTTGAATATAAATTGCGCTCCAGAACTGACCAGATGGCATTAAAATATATATGGGGCAGAATTAGACCCACCCTGGTCTTGAATTACAATACCCCACAAACTGAATCAAAATGATAATGAAAGAGGAGCAGTGTCTGATAAAAGCAGTGACCCCCCCCCCCAAAAAAAATTGCTGTTAAAAACAAATTTCTTTTGTGTGAGATCTCTGCAGCAGCAGCTGCAGCAGTGGCACAACGAGAGCAGTGTGAGCAGCCAGCATGGCGTCCGGACTTATATAGTGCTGTGACGTCACAGAATCCCGCCGGCAGAGGCGTAACTTGAAGCTCCTGGGCCCTGATGCAAACAATGAAATATGGCCCCCCAGTTTCGAAATCTCTTTATAATATTGGTGTCTTCTTATGTTTCAGAAGAGCTTTTGGGCCCTCTTAGGCTTCTGGGCCCGGTAGCGGCTGCTACCGCTGCACCCCCTATAGCTACACCCCTGCCCACCAGTCTCTGATTGGCTTCATCTCTGCACATGTCATTGAGGGTGTTGCTTTCTTCCCCAGAGTTCTCTGCCCCGTGTAATGCCATGTGCTTGCGGCCATTTTAGCAATTAAAAACACTCTTCATTCCCGCAAATTACCCTATTCTTCAGCTTTGTGCAGAACCAAAGTTTTCCTGAAATTCTAAATGAATTCTACTTCATTAGAATCGATTGGCCCATCTCTAATAGCTGTCTTTCCGCCCAGCTTTTTTCAAAGCTAGCAGTCACTCTTTGCCAGCGTTTTCACTACTGAAAAGGCTCCTTGATAGATTACAGCAACAACCAAAGCTTATCAGCTCACCTGAGAGTTTGGGCGCGGTTCCAAGCAGGTTCTCAAGCTGCTATAAAGTCGGAGGCAATAGAAAAAGCATATATTGAACCAGCCTCAAAAAAATGGAAGATTAGAAGGCAGCCAGGTTTAGAGAATAAAAAATAACAATTTATTTAAGTATCAAAAAACATCTTAAACAGCGAATGCCACAGGATAAAAACAAGTGTAAACCTGCATCTTGTTCTTGTTGACGCGTTTCGAATCTAGCGATTCTTACTCATAACACAGCTTGTCAAGTTCCTACTTCCTTTTATAGGAAACACCCACTCAAAAGAGGGGGAGGGGAGGGAAACAGACAAAACACCACATCAATAATTTAAAATGAGATCTGTTCTATAATTGAGACCAGAGGGGTTTGCAGTGTTCAACATAAGGATCCAATAGCCTTGTCTATTAAGCAATGATCTTTTATGATCACCCCCTCTGATTCCAATAGATACAGATTCAATACAAAAAACTTTTAAATCAGATACATTTCAATGATGTGTGTAATAAAAATGTTTAGATACATTAGAAACATTTCTTGTATCTGCACACGACGCACCATATACATGTTCTCGCACTCTCTCTTCAAGCGTCTGGTAGTGCAGCCAACGTATCTCAGATTACATGTTACACATTCAATGCAATAAACTACATTGCTAGATTCGCAATTCAAAAATTGTTTGATATTAAATATACTGCCATCTAGGAAACCTTGGATTTTTTTGGTTTGTTCTGCGTACTTACAGCATGAACATCTAGACAGGCCACAACGGAAGAAAACCTTCAACGTTGAGCCAGGTCTTCTGTTTTCTGCTAGTTTTGACTAGGCTAGGTGCAAGAATAGAATGCAGAGTGGGTGCTTTCCTTGAAACGAATTTACATCCTTTCTGTAGTAACAATCTCAGAGGATCGTCTTGGAACAATATCGGGAGATACTTGGTAATGATTTTTTTAATATGATTAAATTCACTGCTATATGTAGTAACAAAAATTGGACTTTGTGTTTTTTTATTGTTGTTAGAATTTTTTATATTATATAACAAATCTGATCTTTCTCGTTTCTCAATCTTATTAACTGCTCTATCCAACGACCATTTTGGGTACCCCCTTTTTCGTAATCTATCAATAACATTTTTCTGTTCCAATTCAAAACTTATTTTAGATGAACAATTCCTCTTAGCTCTAACTAGTTCACCATATGGTATAGCTTTTAACGTATGTACTGGATGACAAGAACTAGCATGAAGTATATTGTTACTAGCTGTAGGTTTTCTGTATGTTGATGTATAGATTTTTTTATCCTCAGAACAACCAATCAGAGAAAGATCCAAAAAATTAATAGCAGTGGTATGATATTGAAATGTAAAAAATAAACCAAAGGCATTATTGTTAAGATATGACATAAAATGCTGTGCGGATGCCACATCAGAATTCCATATGACGATGACGTCATCTATGTAACGCCCGTACAGCATTATATGGTCCGCAAATGGGTTGTTTTCAGTAAAGACGAAACATTCCTCAAACCACGATACAAAAAGGTTTGCAAAAGAAGGGGAGAATTTGGCTCCCATAGATGCTCCTATTTTTTGAAGGTAAAATTTGTTACAGAACATAAAATAGTTGTGAGAGAGCAAATAGTCTATTACTATCAGAATATAATCAATCATATTATCCTTATATGTGGAATATTTCCTTAGATGAAACGCTATTGCTCTCAATCCTAAATAATGCGGAATTGTTGTGTATAGCGATTCAATATCACACGTTAGCCAACTACATTGTTCACACCATTCAAATTGATCTACCATCTGCAGAACATGTTTCGTGTCTTTTAGATAGCCAAAACATCTCTGAACCAGAGGCTGCAAGAGAACATCCACCCACTCACAAATCCATTCATTTAAAGAACCTATACCCACCACGATGGGTCTCATATGGTGGTGGGAATAGGTTCTTATGGAGCTTAGGGAGTGAGTGGAAGATAGGGATAACTGGACATTTCGCAAGCAAATAATCGTATTCTCTCTGACTAAGAATTCCTAGTTTAAAACCCTCATCTAGAATATTTGTCAGATCTTTAGAAAATATTTTAGTAGGATCGTGAGTAAGTATCTGATATGTGGCCCTGTTATCCAAAAGAAGGTTATTCAATATGACATACAAGCTAGTATTCAGAAGAACAACTGACCCTCCCTTATCCGCTCTCCGGATAGTTATTGGCTAAGAGATTTTTGAGAGTTTTCCTGTCTTCTGTATTGCTCGTTTTAGATCTAGTATAGACTTTACAATGGAGCTCAATAAGTTCCTTCTGAACTAGGTCTTGGAATTTATCTAACGCATCTGAGCGAAACACAAGAGGATAAAAATCTCTATTTTTTGTGTTAAACTTAACATTACTCTCAGTGCGTTGTATTGATGCTTCATCCAGATCATTAAGCATTTTGACACATAGACATTCCTGAAAAGAAACATTATTATCAACATTGACATAGCTAACATTTTCATCATGGAAAAGAGTTTCTAACTCTGAAGACTGTGAACAATCATTCTCCTCCTCTATGTTTTGAAAATGCTTTTTCACAGTTAGATTTCTAGCAAAATTATTAACATCTTTAATTGTTTGATATAGGTCAAAATTATGATCAGGTGCATAGCCCAGACCTTTGGACAGTAACTCAGTCTCTTTACGTGAGAGAATGTAAGAGGACAAATTAACCACTTCATCTACTTGTGAAACTTCCTGACATATCTCCGATTCCATTGCGGATACTTTCGTACAGTGTTTTCTTCCTGCCCTGCGATATCATTTTTTGCACCTCTTTCTCCATGTTTTGGACGAACATCAGTAGTGGTTGGAAACGGTGCAGGATTCCTATTATTTTGATCGTCCGAAATGTCCTCTGAGGAATCAAGTTCTCCAAAACTAACTCTGCGTCTATTAGAGAGTGGTGTGTATAATGGTCTGTGACTTCCAGATTTTAAAATGGATCGAGGTGAACTTCTTGACCATTCTCCCCAGTCATAAACAGTATTAGTCTCGTAATCCAACGCATCTCTTTGAAATTTATTCTTCTTAATTTTAATAATATCATCTTCTAAAATGGCAATATTTGTTTTAATTTTTTCATCCAGATTGCGATATTGTTCTTTATCCTTATGTGGCTTCACTTGCTCTTGCATTTTTATAATCTCTTCTCTTGTATCGTTGAGAACTTTTTCTTCAAAAGAAATGATGAGTTTCATTAATTGCATAGAGCAGTCTGTTAAGATGTTATTCCATTTCTCTTTGAAAGGCTCTGGATACATAGTAGTGGGCATTTTTTTAATACGTAACCCACGTGGTACCATAGATTTTTCCACATAGTTATTTAGGGTTGTATAGTCCCACCAAACTTTAACTTCTTTTTTCATAAGTTTCTCTAGGTCCCACATTTGCTTATCCAGATCCACAATATTCTCTGTGGTGCCTTTATCAAAAATATGTGCTGCCTTCTGTAATCTCCCTGAGCAATCCATCACATCTCTCAATGTATGTCTATCTGACATTAAATAATTTCTTTCAGTCATATTGCATTCAGGGAGCATGAAAAAAAGAGAAAATGTAAGTCCACAGTAACAACCAAGCTTATCAGCTCACCTGAGAGTTTGGGCGCGGTTCCAAGCAGGTTCTCAAGCTGCTATAAAGTTGGAGGCAATGGAAAAAGCATATATTGAACCAGCCTCAAAAAAAGGGAAGATTAGAAGGCAGCCAGGTTTAGAGAATAAAAAATAACAATTTATTTAAGTATCAAAAAACATCTTAAACAGCGAATGCCACAGGATAAAAACAAGTGTAAACCTGCATCTTGTTCTTGTTGACGCGTTTCGAATCTAGCGATTCTTACTCATAACAAAGCTTGTCAAGTTCCTACTTCCTTTTATAGGAAACACCCACTCAAAAGAGATGTTTTTTGATACTTAAATAAATTGTTATTTTTTATTCTCTAAACCTGGCTGCTTTCTAATCTTCCCTTTTTTTGAGGCTGGTTCAATATATCCTTGATAGATTAGCTAGCTTAGGGTACAGCAAGATTAGACAATTCTAGTTAGTACTAGTTAGAGATTCGGAAACAACTGAAGTGCCCTGAACTGCACAGCTGCGGGTGGGGGTTGTCCGAAAAGACCGCAGTTCTTAGATAATTCATAGAAAAATTAATTTTTTTTACTCCTGGTTGTCAGTTGTGAGAAAAGTCCACATTTATTAGGTATTCTGTAGAAAAAAATTCTATTTATACTACTAGTTGTCAGAAAAGACTGCAGTTCTTAGATAATCTGTAGAAAAAAGTTAATTGATAGTCCTACTTTGCAGTTGTTAATCTCAGGGACTGAAGGAAGAACACTGTTGATTTGGTGTTATGGTTCTTCCACAAGACCACATTTCACAGATATTTGATACAAGCAATTCTGTTTCTAACCCTAGTTGGCAGTTGGAAATTATAGGGATTTAAGAACACCTGTGATTTGCTGTCTTTGCAGTAAAGTTTTTCAAGACACTGAAAAAATCTTCTAGCCTTTTTTAATATTTATATTTCTGAACATGGAGTGCACTACAGGTAGTAAGCGAGCAAAGAGGGGGGAAGGACATGGAGCTAGCGGTATGAGAGAAGGCGCTCCTTCCAGGGCTCCGGACAAAACGCAAGCGAGCACATCATCAGTTGCAGGACAGTCAAGCCTGTCATCGCTGGGTCGGTTACCTGTGAATCTCAGTAATGAAGAGCGTTGCCAATCTGTTCATCAGTAGTCGACGGAACCTGCATCCAGTGGTTTTACCTCCTCAAATGTCCCAAATGTCAACCCATGTACAGACCAATGTGGATAATCCATGTTCTGAAGAGCTCTTTGATGACACAATGCGGTTGGGCTCAGATGGCATTTCAAAAGATCAAGAGGTCAAAGAGGATGATTTTGTCTGCTCTGACACCCAATCGCTGATGCAGTCAGAGGAGAAGGAAGATGGTCAGTAGGCACAAATCCCAAGCGGTCGGCAACACCTTGCAGTGCCTGTGGCTTCTAGCCCACAGCTTCAGGATGTAGACTGTCAGGACGAGGAAGTCACCAGTGATGATGATGATTTTGTTAATGACATTGTGGATCCAACGTGGTCTTTTCAGCAGCATTTGCTGACGAGCGCTTCATCAGTGGATGAGGAGGAAGATGATGGGGTAGTGTCAGTACGGGTTCGGCCTCAGAAAGGGAGAGGATGGTCGCACAAGTCCAATAACATTAATCCGCCATCTGTTTAGTGCCCCTCGACCCCGAGGTTTGGAGTATCTTGGCTGCATATCTCACATGATTGCTTGGATGCTCCATTTCCTCCAACATGATCCATGCATCAAGGCCATCAAAATGAACAGCAGTTACTGGTTGGCCACCTTCCTTGATCCATGTTCCAAATCAAAAGTCAGCAATTTCCTTCAACCCACTTCATTTGACAGTAAAATAGTCAATTTAACAGTAAAATAGTCAATTTCTTATTGCAAATTTTTATTCTGAGGGTCCATTGGGGCATTTTTGCTGGTTTTGGGGTCAGGCTACTTTAAATTGGATGCTAGGGGTGCCAATAGGGCAGTATTCCTGTCAGGGGCCCTAATCCAAAATGGGCCCGGTGATATTTTAAAAAAAAGTAAGTAGTAAAGGGTGGGTGCCCCATTTGATCTAGCTACATGTGGCCATAAAACAGTTAATAGATGACTGATGGCAGACCTGGCTCCCACCACACCCACTCTAACTACGGCCCTGCCAGCTGATCCTCCATGTTCCCCGTTGGGATGTCCTTGCTGCCACCACATGAATGACAAGTTGTTGGTCCCTGGTGCAAAAAGTGGTAGGGGTCTCCTGCCAGTTACCATGTGCCATTTCCAATACCGGGGTCTTCAATGGGGCACCATAGCAGCTGCTACCACTGTACCTGATGTGGCTTCACCGTCCTCATCTTTTCAGTTAGCCATTGAATGGAATGAATTATTTTAGCCTGTGAATTTTTTTCTGTGACTCTTATAGCCTAATTGTCATGACTAAGATGTACCCCATATCTAGTTTACTGTTGTGGATGTTAATTCCAGCTTCTTCTCACCTGTTTGGGTGTAAAAATGAACCTGGTTTTCCTTTCCCATAGACTTTAATGGGAATCGGCGATGAATCGTCATCGAAGGTCGTACATCTGTGAGATTGTTCCCAAAATCTGTAATCGTCTCGAAGACGATGATTTGCCTAATCGCTCATCACTAGTCCCTAGAAACCATGATGCGTAGTATAGCATAAAGATTTCCACATAGTATGAAAAACTACTGTATAAACATAGATCAAATAAGAAAAAGGGAGGGAGACACTGTGGTCTATCCCTGAATTAAGGAGGAGCACCATGTCCCTAGAACAAGTCTGCTAAAATCTACTTTGCGTTAGCGAAAAGGAACTTATGAAACTAAGATATCTCTCCACTTATCTACCTGATGTACTGCAAGACCTTAACTATATTTAATGCACTGTATAAACAAGGAACCAGTCATGGGCAGAATATAATGAACACAAACAAAATATTTTTTTTAATAGAATTGTCTCCGCCACCTTGACTTCACATTCCCAAAATCTGTAAAAGATACGAGAAAGAAATTAAAAAAAAACAAAACAAAATAAAGCATAATAAATATAGCGCATACAGAAGTCAATGTCAACTACACTCTACAGGTGAAATTGTCTCATACTATGAGTAATATTAAAGTCAACATTAAAACCATAAGGGCTGGAGTTACAGTGGGTGCGGTGAGAGCCCAGGCTGGCGTCCGTCATCTATTAACACGCAGGTTAAAATGGCCCTGATGACGCAGCAACAAAAACTGTCGTGCTGAAGCAGAGTGCGGGAAACGGAAGTGTAGAAACTCCAGCCTTCCTCAGTACCAGTCAAGACCTGGGTAGCGCTTGCCCCCCCGTATGAGTGCGGACCAATTGAGCTTCACTTGGAAATACTGGTGGTTAACGCTCCTGTTACACCCAGGTGCCCTTTTGCTTGGCATTCTTTTTCTCATTTTACTCAACATGCTGGAGGAAATTGTCTCTGTACTTTGTTCTCTGTCCGTGCTCCATACTCCATTCCTCTGAATAACCCTACATCTGGTCAAGTTTTTTCCCGTACCTCCAATGTACAATTCAGGGGAATTTTTTTTAACAGCTATTTTTACATGCAAGTTTTTTTAGTAGTTTAATTCTAGAAAACACATTTTTAAAATAGATAGGAAACCCGCCATGTCTTTGTTGCTCTTTTTTTCATTGTATTAAATGGGTTGTCCTCAATAAAGGGATTGATAGCTATGTTAAAGATCTTGCAAAAACAAGTCGTTTTGCAATATGTGTCCATTAACATTTTCCTACCTATTCCTGTTTCTGACAGCACCATCACCCTTGGCCACTGTTGACAATTGTGAAGAACAAATGTCTTTGAAAAAACATTTTTTTAAAAAGGACCCTTGTTGGCTTTTCCGCAAAATGCCCCCAAAAATTCAACATGCCCCCTTTAGCCACTTTGGACAATTGTAAGAACAAATTCTTTAGAAACA
>JAODAL010032748.1:0-46502 GCA_025379985.1 Phyllomedusa bahiana
TTAAACAAAAAGCTACTCATAGAGGGGGGTTTTAAAATTGTAGTCTCACTAGACCAGCTAAAGCCTTTGACTCAATTGAATGGTCCATCTCTCTCACCTTGAAACGATTCGGTTTTGGGTCCCTCCTTTATTAATTGGGTGCGGTTGCTTTACATGAACCCTGTCTCCAGAGTTGCGGTTAATGGGTGGGTTTCGGATCCCTTTTCGTTGCACCGTGGGACTAGGCAGGGATGTCCTATCTCCCCCTTATTCTTTGCCCTAGCAGTGGAACCCCTGGCAGTGAAGGTTCGGGCCGATGCGCGCATCAGAGGTTTATCTGCTACTCCCATATGTGAAAAGGTCAGTCTATATGCTGACGACACTTTGTTGTTCTTATCTGATCCGCAGGACTCTCTGTGTGCCACCCTGGAGATCGTTGGGGAGTTTGGGTCATTCTCGGGCATACTGATCAACTGGGCTAAATCTAAAATCCTACCCATTGACCCCTCAGTCCCGGTGGCAAATGCTGTAAACTCTGCGTTAATTTGGGCTTCCTGCATTACCTACCTTGGGATACAAGTATCTAGATCTGTTCAGGATTTTGTAAGTTTAAATATTAACCCGCTTTGTACCTTTCTGCAAAATAGAATTAATAATTGGAACAAACTCCATCTTTCCACAGCGGCTCGTATTAGCTTAGTTAAAATGACACTCCTTCCTAAAATACTATATGTCCTTCAACAGGCCCCAGTGTATCTCCCTATGAGTCTGATTCAGCGCCTTAGGGGGCTTGTACTCTCCGTTGTATGGCAGGGGCGCAGGCATCGGGTAGCGGCAAATTATTTAACGGCTCCTTGGGATGAGGGGGGGGGGGCTGCTCTTCCGGATATTGGTCTTTACTACCTGGCGAGTCAGCTCTTGCACCTGGCCAGGTGGGGAGCTGAGGAGCAGCTTAGGGTTCAAACCCTGATTATCTCCCCGTTTAGTCGGGGGAATTTCACACCCCTTGCATCTCCTTTTCTGTGGCACTGCGTATGCGGATGGCAGCCTGCGCCATTTTCCTGTACTAAGGCAGGCCCTTATGGTATGGCAGAGGGTACGCTCTCTGTACTACTGTGAGGGTATCGATCTGTTCCACTGTGGCATTGCAAACTCTTTCCGGCCTGCTCCTCATGTCCTTGGAGGTGAGTTGGAGTTCACGAGGGGTGTGGTATATCTCCCACATTTGTTCCGGTTCGAGGGTCAGACCATTCCCGGACTTGCAGGCTGAGTTTCGTCTCCCCTCCTCCCAACCTTTTATGTATTTGAGAGTGAAACATGCAGTTACGTCCCAGTTGGGTCATGCTGGAGTGGTGTTTAATTCGTTTCCATTCCCTCGATTGCTTCTATCCCCTCCGACTAGTCACGTAGTCTCCCATTTCTATGGCCTTCTCTCCTCACGTAGTAGGGAGGCTTGTTTGGGTGACCTTCGGGGGAGATGGGAGGCGGACCTGGGCCCTATGACGGATGAACGCTGGGAGACATGTGTAGCTTCACCCAAATTGGTCTCTTCCAACCTTAATGATAGACTGACCCAACTTTATATCTTGCACCGGTCTTATTACACTACTTCTAGAGTTAGTAAATTTAGACATGATATGCAGATGAATGCCCCATAGTTGTCACGCGACCTCGGGTACTTTTCTACACCTGATTATGGTCCTTGCAAAGGTGTTGGGTACCTGGTACCAAGGTGTCCCAGATTTCCTGAATGATAGGATGGGGTGCCCGGTTCCCCTTACTCCCACGGTATGCTTATTTGGACCGAGTCTGACAGCCTGGGTTCACGTTCTATGCGTACCTTCGCAATTGAAGCTCTTTATTATGCGAGGAAGGCTATTGCGCGGACATGGCTGGCCTCTATCGGCATGCTGCCACATCAAAAAATGGCTGCTCAAGCGCAGAAATAGAGCAGGCAAATTTGATAAGTTATGGGGAAGGTGGCTGAGCTCCCCTGGCACGTTGGTCCTTAGGCCCGTAGAGTATGGATGAGGCATCCTCCGAGTCCTTAGATTATAGTCACCCCCGAGCGTTACCATGTACATGTATCTCTAGATACTCTATGCAGGGTTGCTGTATCCACATCACCTCTAGATCTATATATTGCTTTATCTGGATTGAAATTAGTTTACGTAAGCAGCTGAGAAAGTGGAAATGTTATATGCATATATTTTTCTTTTGTTGTGTTATCTGTTCCCTGCCTATTGCAGGATAAGTATTCATTCTGTACTGATGTTCAGGTACCGCTTAAAGTACTTGTATGGTTTATGCTGGAAGCCATGTAAAAGCGCAAAATATTGCACCTTTCACAGGCGTTCCTATGTATTGTGAAGGTGGCTGTGAACCAAGCTTGTAATGTATACGTTTCTGTACCTGCTTTTGATCCTTCAAATAAAGTTTAATTTGTTAATCAAAAAAAAACAAAAAACTTATGATCCAACCAGGAAGGATCATGCTGGGGCTATTTCCCAGTTTACAGTCCAAGGATAAGATCACTAGGTCCGCATAAGACGGTGAGGAAGTAGCCAAATACAGGTGTCCAGGTATAATTAGGGGCCGAACCAATTAAACCAGTATATAGGTTACTCACGGCCCTCGAACCGTGGAAAAGATATCTCCATCCATGCCTGGAAGGAGTTCAAGTAGAGGCTGTTGCTGTGGGATCCGGTAGCCGGCGGTGAGGCGGAGATAGTCTCTCCTTGGGCTGGGGGGAAGAAGGTGGTGGTAAAGCCCGGGAGGGCGAGGCCGAGGCAGGTCCTTTTTTAGCTGGTGAAGGTGCATTGCGGGCCCGCCCGAGGATGCCTTGAAGATCTTCTTCCGCGGCGACCGATGAAGTGTAGGTTCGTGGAGGTGAGTTCGGGATGGATACTTTCAGGATTGCTGGATACATTAGCCGGAAGCAGATTTTTTTGTTGAAAAGCGCTGTGCAGACATTACTGAAAGATCTCCTGTGCCTTGACACATCAGCGGAAAAATCCTCAAAGAGGAGCACTCTATGGCCGTCCAGGAGCAGAGGAGAGGCCATTTTGCGGTATGCGCACAAGATGGCTTGCTTGTCGTTATAGTCCAAGTATTTAGCTATCACAGCTCGAGCTCGTCGCCTAAGTTGGCCTTCCGCTTCTTCTCTCAGCGACATGTCAGGTCCAATTCGGTACGCCCTTTCCACCCTGCAACTTCTGCTAATGCCCAGAGCCAGTGGTAATGCAGTCTGAAAAATTTCCTGGAGCTCCGCTGGTCTCACTGACTCCGGAAGTCCAGCCAGTCTCAGGTTGTTCCTTCTGGAGCGGTTTTCCGGTCTTCCAAACGGTCATATAGCGCTGTCTGTGACCTTTCTGAGGAGGCGAGTTTAGCCTGCAGGGTATCATTTTCAGATTCCAGATGTTGCACTCTGTGTTCTAACTCCTCTAAGCGGGACCTATGAATATTCAGGTCCTGGTGTATTCTGCTTAAGGACGCCTGCAACGTCGATTCCAGGGTGTCCTGGAGGTCAGGAGCAATATGTCTGGCCACCTCCAAAGCCAGAGTTTTATAATCAATAGTGGGGCATGTTCCCTTACCAGTCATAGGAGGGAGGGAAGCATCCCAGCTGTCGGCAAACGGTTCACTCTCTCCTGCAGTCTGCGGGCGGGGGGGCGCCATCGGCTTCGCCCCATGGAGCGGCAGGGGACAGAGTAGCGGCGTCTTTCTGAGAGCTCCGGAGCAGATACCTGTCCATCCAGGCAACGGAAGGTTCGGAGGTGTCCTCCGGGTGAGGTGGGAGCGGGACGGTGCTGGCAAAGTGGCAATTTGAAAGGTATGAGGCGCGGGGATCTCTCACTGCTTACATCCGTACGCCAGCGCCAAAACCGGAAGTCCCATTATAAGTTTTCTTGTCATTAGAGCAGATTTCAATTGGTGGAAATGGATTGTGTTGGTACCATAGACAATGCAATAATCAATAACTGTGGAAAAGTTTTGATAACTAATGAGAGTCTTTAGGTCAGTGGTTTGGATGCAGCTTTATTTTATTAGCCGAGCGTCTTATGAAGCAGATACCGTGCTACCTTCTCATGTCATAGAGAAGCACATGTGCTGTCCATGGACACTGCTGGCAATCAAAATCTGACAAAATGGCTTGGCATCACCAGCTGCTATAAAAAAGATCCTTGAAAGAAGAACCAAGAATAAGTTTGTTTAGATCGAAACGCGTAGGTTTTGCCACCGTGTTCCGCATACTTTGCATGTTATTCTCTTCTTTGCTTGTTTTTTTAAAATTTTTGGAATAAATGTTCTACTTTTTATATCACGGAGACCCGTGTGGATTCCACTTTTTCTGTAAAATAAAAAAAAGTTCCTGCCTAGTATGGTGGAAAGGTGCCAGGACACACAGATCATTCCCGCTTGCTGTGTATGGAGCTGTGAAGCCGCAGATGGGTTACAAGGATCATGCTGTCCCCACTGTCCACCGCTGAAATTCCTACAGTGGGCATGAGAGCAACATAAGGCAGCTTGGTCTGATGAATCCCATTTACCATCATGTGGAAGGCCGGGCGAGTGCATCACTTACCTGGGGAAGAGATGCCGTTAAGATGCACTATGGAAAGAAGACAAGATGGCGGAGGAAGTGTGATGGACAATGTTGTGCTGGGAAACCTTGGGTTCTGACATAATGTGAATGTTAGGGCATGTCCCTGCGGCACAGGTTTGTGGCCGGTTTGCGGTCTGAAAAACCAAAAAAATCATTGTACATGTTCATTCTTCTGTCCGGTTTTCGGACGGAATATGAACATGTCAATGGGAAAGGGGAGGGCTAATTGCGGAGAAAAGACGTCCCCTGGCAGCCGTGTGCACGGCACAAAAACAGGACAAATACCGGTTGGATAAACCGACCGGTATTAGTCCTGTGCCGTGGCGACACGCCCTTATTGTCAGGGCTGGGACAAGGTATTCTGGTGTCCTAGACAAATAAGGCACATAGAGCTTCCCCACCCCAATGGAAAATTCAGCCCACTCCATGCCTCTTTGCGCACCCCTGTGTACCGTATGAAGTGGCATCCTAGACAGTTGCCTACCTTCACCTCCGTCATACTGCCTCTGGTTAATGTGGCACGTATCGCCTACTTAAACATTGTACAGACCATGTCCACCCCTTCATGGCAGCGGCCTCCCTCGGCAGGATAATGCCCCTGCTATACTAGAAAACCTGCTCAGGGATAAGCAACATGACAAAGAGATCAAGGGGGTGACTTGGTCTCCAAATTTCCCAAACTCCAATCTGATTACTGCTAGAACCAGGGCTGTGGAGTCAGTCGGTGCCCATTTTGCAGGAGTCGGAGTCGTTATAAAATCGATAGACGCCGACTCCCAAAATATATAATAAGTTGGTCCAGTTAGTTCGATGCAAAGAACAAGAGGAATTGGGTCTGGCCAGTGCTGCTGCTCCCATATCTTCAGCCTCATCAGATGAGGAGGGTAATTGATGACATGGAGCAGGCAAAGCACTGCCCCCAGGGGAAAAGATTCCGCTCCCATAGCAAACAGATTGACCAGATGTCAGCAACATTTTTCACTTGCTCTCAAGTAGTAAAAGAGGTCAACCGCTCATCAGACCTGACTGTGCCTGAGGCAATTCCTTTATACCCTGAGATTGTTAGAGATGTTGCCCCTGTGGTCACTTTTTTTCTACCAACCCAAGTTAGTGTAGAGAGGCCGTTCTCTAGCCTGGAAATAATGAGATCAGATGTGAGGTCATCTATGAAGGATCTGATGAAGGAGATATAATTTCTCAGTACAAATTAATAGAATACAAAAATGTTTTTCAGGAAAATTTTTTTTTAAACTATTTTTTTTTCCACACTTACTGCAGCATTTGGCATATTATCAATTTATCAAGGTTTTTTTGTGTTCTAAAGTCGTATCCAATAAATATATTTTACACCAACAAGCAAAAGGGTAACAAGGTTTTGAACTTGTGACTTTCAGGCTCCTTATCTCTCCATCCACTACAGCTTTGATGTGGGGACCCATCATTTTAAAGACATCATGTAGCTCTCATACTAACTTTGCCTGCAACTTTTTTTGCATTGCTTAGTTATGCAGATTCTTATCATGTAAATGACATTGTTACTGTTTTGCTCCTGGTGGAGGAACATTCTTTTTCTTCTTGTTATAAAAAATAAAAACCCTGTCCCCCCACATTCCCAAAAGCTCAGTGGTTATTGGGCTGATTCCCAAGGGGAAAGGTCACGGGGTTCAAGCACCATGAAGAAGATTCCCGGGAAAAAGAGAAGCGCATCACCCCAGGGCGTCTTGGGCCAAGAAAAAGCCAAAAACATCATGTGGGCCCCTGATAGCGGGAAAAAAATAGAAATAAGTCTTCACCATTCGAAGCCAAGGGTGAGTCCGGGGGGAAATTCGAGTAAACAAGTGTCATACAAGGCGATCATTCAAAGCGACAGACCAGCAGTGGGGGGCGGTGTAGCTTCTAAAGTGAGATCAAGAGGCCCAGACACGGTCTGGAATGATGGCCAAAAAAAAGGTGAGAACCTCGCTTTGGGGCAAGGGATCGAAAAAATGAAAGAACTGTCAAGTTCGGGGGGAACCCTGAGATAGGGGGTTTGTTTCACACCCAAGGTTTGGAACTTGCCAGGATCGATGGTACCTCAATGTTGAGTCTTGCAGTGCCCACAAGTGAGTATTCATAAACAAGTGCTACGGTATGAAAAGGAAAACATAGTGCCCAGAGGACAACGCCTGAAGCAGACGTCAAGGTTGGGAGAAGGAACGGTTAATGACAATGAAGCAAGTTGCTGTTTGGCCTCCCCAGCCCCAGCCTCAACCTCAATCCAACACTTTGGGTGGGTTGACGAAAAATCTGTTTCGTATCAAGTCCAGTCTGCACCAACTTGGGAAGTGGTGAAGAAACCTGGGATCAGATTTTTTCAAGACCCGCTTGAATTGATCCCGAGCCCAAAGGATAAGGCAGAGCTGAAACCAAAAGGTGGATTTACCAAAAAATAACAAAATAATAAAAATTTTTCATTTTTTTTTTTAGGACAAAAAATAACAATGCAGTTTACATGACAAAAATTGCAAAAAGCAAGCTAAAAATTGGGAAATCAAAATTATGTATAAGATAGGTAAGATGACTGTATATATAATTACTGTAGCCTCATGTACAAAGCTGTAGTGGATGGTGAGATATGCAGCCTGAAAGTCAAAGATCAAAACATTGTTACCCTTTTGCTTGTCAGCGTCTGTTCTACCTAAATAGCTTGATCATTGTATCATAAGGTGATAAAAAGCCAGATGTTACCATTTTATTACAGTAAAGTTATCACTTAAACATGCGCCGTGTATGAGGGAGTCAGGAGACTGAGTCGGAGTCAGGGAAATTGAGGAGTCGGAGGCGAAACTTTGGCTTACCGACTCCACAGCTCTGTAATAGAACCTGACCAGAAAGAGACAGGAAGCTTAAATCTAAAGCTGCTTGTGACTCTGTGAATAAACAAGGTGATATAACCTCTTGAAATACGGGAATTCTTTAGAGCTTTTGTAGAGTCCATGCCTCAATGGGTCATGAGCGTGACCTACACTACATCAGGTAGACAGTGTGAATGTCATGGCAGATCAGATTTATAAATAATAAACTTATGCTAAAGACTTCGGTATAAGGATCCCTTCACCAACCTGAATCATGAAGCCGTTCTCCTCATCCATCTGACACACACATCTGACGATCTCGCCGATGCCGTCCTCTTCATCCTGAGACTCCTCAAAGTTTGTCGAGTCGAATTCCTGGTTGTACTCATCGCCGCTAAGGATCAGACTCTCGGTAGAGGAGTCTTCGAGGAATTCCATTTCCGAAAGGTCTGAGCAAAACAGGAGCAAGACATTGACTGCATTCAGCCGGGGAAAACCAAATTATATTACGGGAAGAGTGTATGATACATAAAGGGGGACATCTGTACAAGAACTTTGGCCCCTGGATGATTCTCACATGGCACATGCCAGAATGTGATACCTGTGTCCAGGAGGTTCGTGTAACCATGGAAACAGACTGTTGACTAGGGCGACTGTTGCCAAGGTTACACATGCAGCAGCAGCAGCAGGAAAGCGTTATCCAAAATCTAAAAAAAATCTAAGGCTTGGACTAATTGACGGCAACCACCGCCTACAAGAAGCGGAGGCCGCGTGAGCTACCGCCATTAACACCTTAATATCCGCCAAGTCGCCTGTTATTTTACAAAGCCATGTAGAAAAAGCCCCGTACTGGTTTCGTGTGCGGTCATGGAGTAGATGTCGGCTGTCTACTGACAGCTAAGTTCCTGCTCCAACAGTCGAGATCGGAGTAACCTTCAAGAGCGAGCGCCACAAATCAGGTCACTGGGTTTCCCTTCCAAATCTTTGCCGTTTTATTCAAAAACTTTTACTAAAAGTGGATTTTCAATGGCTCAGCTATGGTCATTATGTCTAGTCGGCTAAGGATTGGGCCGAGGCATCGTCGCTCAGGACCGGGCCGGCATCGTCGCTCAGGACCGGGCCGCGGCATCGTCGCGCAGGACGGCCGCGGCATCGTCGCTCAGGACCGGCCGCGGCTCGCTAGGCCGGGCCGCGGCATCGGCGCTCAGGTCCGGGCCGCGGCATCGTCGCTCAGGACCGGGCCGCGGCATCGTCGCTCAGGATCGGGCCGTGGCATCGTCGCTCAGGACCGGGCCGCGGCATCGTCGCTTAGGATCGGGCCGTGGCATCGTCGCTAGGAGGGCCGCGGCATGTCGTTAGGACCGGGCGCGGCATCGTCGCGCAGGACCGGCCCCGGCATCGTCGTCAGGATCGGGCCGTGGCAGTCGTCAGGACGGGGCCGGCATCGTTTGCTTAGGATCGGGCCGTTTGGGATCGTCGCTTAGGATCGGTCCGTGGCATCGTCGCTTAGGATCGGGCCGTGGCATCGTCGCTTAGGATCGGGCTGCGGCATCGTCGCTTAGGATCGGGCCGCGGCATCGTCGCTTAGGATCGGGCCGTGGCATCGTCGCTTAGGATCGGGCCGTGGCATCGTCGCTCAGGATCGGGCCGTGGCATCGTCGCTCAGGATCGGGCCGTGGCATCGTCGCTTAGGATCGGGCTGTGGCATCTTCGCTAGGTGGCTGTGGCTCGTGCTTAGGAGGGCGTGGCTCGTTGCTTGGTGGGCCTGGATCGTCGCTTAGGATCGGGCCGTGGCATCGTCGCTCAGGATCGGGCCGTGGCATCGTCGCTCAGGATCGGGCCGTGGCATCGTCGCTTAGGATCGGGCCGTGGCATCGTCGCTTAGGATCGGGCTGTGGCATCGTTGCTTACGACTGTCCTGACAAATGTGCAATGAACAGAAGATTTGCTCATTGCTAAAACATATTTTCTCTGGATATTAAAGGGGATTGGTCACTTTCTAGTAAAATATCTAAAATGCCATAAGGAGGCGAGTCTGCTGCCGGTATCTGCACATGGTATAAATACAGAGGGGACTTGAGCTGAAGGGAATTAAAGATTTCAGTTCTGGAACACTTCAGGTTACGGTGTTTCAGAAATTTCACTACAAGTTGCAAATCCCTTCAAAGGGAAATTGTGAGATTAGAAAAGAGTGATCGTAGTTTTCTTCTTTTTTTTTTTCCCCCAAAAAATCTTTTGCTCTGTCATGGACTGTAAACCCACTGAAGATCTTAGACATAGAAAGAGTGATCGTAGTTTTCTTTTTTTTTCCAAAAAATGCTTTTGACTCTCGTCTATGGACTGTAACCTACTGAATTGAATAGGCTTGAGCCACAGTACCAGAAACAGAGTTGAGTGCACTATGTTTGAGGTAGAGAGATATGATAGAGATACATAGAGAGAGGGACAGATTGCTAGAAATAGAAAAAAAGAGACAGATAGAGAGATGTACAGATATCCATAAAGAAATGGATAGATTGCAACAAAGAGAGAGAGAGATCGTGAAAGAGGACAGATGCGAGATAGAAAGATAGAGAGATATGAGAAAAAGATATAGAGACAGAACAAGGAGACATTTAGAGAGAGGTAGATTAACAAACATGAGTAGATAGATATGAGGTAGACAGATATAAGTTGGATAAATAGAAAGATATCGGGTAGATAGATAAATCTAGAAAGATATACAAGACATATAGACAGATATTAGATTTCTATAAAATAGATGATAGATAGAGCTAGAAAAAGAGAACTATATATGAGACAGTCAGATATTAGACATAGACATACAATAGATGGATGATAGATCGATCAAAAGAGCTAGAAAGAGAAATAGACGAGACCTGGACAGATATGAAATATATGAGGTAGACGGATACAAGATAGATAAATAGAAAAGGAATGATAGAAAAAGAGAAACATATACAGTTAGGTCCATATATATATTTGGACGGCGATACAAATTTTGTAATATACATAATACAGATGGACAATGACCCAAAACATAAAGCCAAAGCAACCAAGGGGTTTATTAAAGCAAAGAAGTGGAATATTCTTGAATGGCCGAGTCAGTCACCTGATCTCAGCCCAATTGAGCAGCATTTCACTTGTTAAACACTAAACTTCAGACAGAAAGGCCACAAACAGCAACTGAAAACCGCTGCAGTAAAGGCCACAGAGCATTAACAAGGAGGAAACCCAGTGTCTGGTGATGTCCATGAGTTCAAGACTTCAGGCCGTCATTGCCAACAAAGGGTTTTCAACCAAGCATTAGAAATTTACATTTTATTTACAATTATTTAATTTGTCCAATTTCTTATGGTCCCTTTAAAAACAGGGCGGCCCATGATTAGGAGCTGAAACGCCTAAACCCTTCATCCAATTTTAATGTGGATCCCCTTAAATGAAAGCTGAAAGTCTGGACTTTATGTCCATTATAGAAGTATAAATTGAATATGTTCAGTAAAGAGGTGTCAGTGTCCAAATATATATGGACCTAACTGTATGAAACATATATCCAGATATTAGATAGACATACAATAGATGGATGATAGATAGATAGATAGATAGATAGAGCTAGAGGGACAGATATGACTCTATAGATTTAGCGCTCGGGAAAATAGTAAAAAACCAATGACACCTGGATATTATCCACTATTGTGGTGTCATGGTTTATTAAATTATATATTAAGAACGACGCGTTTCGTAAGCTGAAGAAGCTCACTTCATCAGGTACAAACATACAATAGCACGTGTAGCGTTTACAAAGACCGTGAGATGAAAGAGAGGCTGTAGTGTGAACGCGGTAAAAAAAATATATAAACAGATTAAACATTATAATAACATATTACATATATACTAAATGTGTACATTTTATAAAAGAATATAAAGCTTCTAAGCATCTAAACCTATCCGGGAATGGAAACTCGGAATGTACAAAACTAGGTCAGTAGCGTGGGAACTAGGTCACGCTACTTTATTAAGGTCAGTGGAGTAAGTTCTATACAGAAAAGCGTAACAGCTAAAAAGAGCGTAACTAAAAATCAGCGGTAAAATAATATAATAAAAGATACAGAATTTCAAAGAATTCTACAGAATTTGGATTAAACGAACTTCAGGAACTGATATTCTGTATCTTTTATTATATTATTTTGCCGCCGATTTTTAGTTACGCTCTTTTTAGCTGTTACGCTTTTCTGTATAGAATTTACTCCACTGACCTTAATAAAGTAGCGTGACCTAGTTCCCACGCTACTGACCTAGTTTTGTACATTCCGAGTTCCATTCCCGAATAGGTTTAGATGCTTAGAAGTTTTATATTCTTTTATAAAATGTACACATTTAGTATATATGTAATATGTTATTATAATGTTTAATCTGTTTATATATTTTTTTACCGCGTTCACACTACAGCCTCTCTTTCCATCTCACGGTCTTTTTAAACGCTACACGTGTTACTATGTTTGTACCTGAAGAAGTGGGCCCGTTCAGCTTACGAAACGCGTCGTTCTTAATATATAATTTAATAAACCATGACACCACAATAGTGGATAATATCCAGGTGTCATTAGTTTTTCACTATTTTCCCGAGCGCTAACTCTCTTTAAAGCATCTATACAGTGAACTGTCCGTGGATCCTCGGTGCGGAGCGACTCCCCGCGAGTTAAAGAGAGACGTTTTGGCTGCTATCTACGGGAACATCTTTGTTCTTATTGATCTTTCAAGCGAATATATGTGTTGTACTATCCTGTACAACACCATCAGGTGAGCAGTTCTACATCGTGAGCACCTTCAAGCATATTTTAATTCACTTGAGTGTGCTTCCTTTATATTTTCTGCAGTTTACAGCACGTTCATTTCACAGAGACAGATATGAAACATATAGATACATAGGTGGGAGACAGATATAAGTTAGATAAATATATGGATATGAACTAGAAAGAGAAACAGACATAAAATAGATGGATGACAGGATATAAGATAGGTAAATAGAAAGAGAAAAAGCAGATATAAAATAGATGGATGATAGAGAAAAAGATTTAAGAGAGAGATAGATAGATATGAGATAGATAGATAGATATGGGATAGATAGATAGATATGGGATAGATAGATAGATAGATATGGGATAGATAGATATGGGATAGATAGATATGGGATAGATAGATATGGGATAGATAGATATGGGATAGATAGATATGGGATAGATAGATAGATAGATAGATATGGGATAGATAGATATGGGATAGATAGATATGGGATAGATAGATATGGGATAGATAGATATGGGATAGATAGATATGGGATAGATAGATATGGGATAGATAGATAGATAGATATGGGATGGATAGATAGATATGGGATGGACAGATATGGGATGGACAGAAAGATATGGGATGGACAGATAGATATGGGATGGACAGATAGATATGGGATGGACAGATAGATATGGGATGGACAGATAGATATGGGATGGACAGATAGATATGGGATGGACAGATAGATATGGGATGGACAGATAGATATGGGATGGACAGATAGATATGGGATGGACAGATAGATATGGGATGGACAGATAGATATGGGATGGACAGATAGATATGGGATGGATAGATAGATATGGGATGGATAGATAGATATGGGATGGATAGATAGGGGATGGAGGGATAGATATGGGATGGATAGATAGATATGGGATGGATAGATAGAGATATGGGATGGATAGATAGAGATATGGGATGGATAGATAGAGATATGGGATGGATAGATAGAGATATGGGATGGATAGATAGAGATATGGGATGGATAGATATGAGCTAGATAGAGATAGATATGAGCTAGATAGATATGAGCTAGATAGATATGAGCTAGATAGATAGATAGATATGAGATAGATAGATATGAGATAGATAGATAGATATGAGATAGATATATATGGGATAGATAGCTAGATAGATATTTGATAGATAGATAGATATGGGATAGCTAGATAGATATGGGATAGCTAGATAGATATGGGATAGCTAGATAGATATGGGATAGCTAGATAGATATGGGATAGCTAGATAGATATGGGATAGCTAGATAGATATGGGATAGATAGATAGATATGGGATGGACAGATAGATATGGGATAGCTAGATAGATATGGGATAGCTAGATAGATATGGGAGATAGATAGTAGATAGATAGATAGATAGATAGATAGAGATAGATAGATAGATATGAGATAGACAGATATGAGATATATAGATATGAGTGAGATAGATAGACAGATATGAGATAGATAGATAGATAGACGGATATGAGATAGACAGATATGAGATAGACAGATATGAGATAGACAGATATGAGATAGACAGATATGAGATAGACAGATATGAGATAGACAGATATGAGATAGACAGATATGAGATAGACAGATATGAGATAGACAGATATGAGATAGACAGATATGAGATAGACAGATATGAGATAGACAGATATGAGATAGACAGATATGAGATAGACAGATATGAGATAGACAGATATGAGATAGATAGATAGATATGAGATAGACAGATATGAGATAGATAGACAGACAGACAAGACAAACAGATTATATGTACAAATACATTAGATGAAGGATCTGCTTTTGCTCTTACTTTCTCCAGTAAGATCCACAGACAGGATAGCACATGGGAACTGGAAGGTGCTATTCTTTACAGTCAGTGTGTTGTTTGGAATAATTGTGCTGGTGGATGAGTGTATAAGTGGTGAGGAGCTTCTATTTAAGAAGTCTAAGGAGCCCTCTTCAAAGTCCGAATGTTCTGTAAAAGAAAGAGACAGAAAATTAAAAGCACCTACGATAAAAAAAATCACTATGATTAGCACTAAGTACCAGAGCCTGTGTAGAGCCATCCCAGTTGCTCTAAGCACCATAGACCACTACAGGCTTATCCTACCCATTCTACCTACAGAACCTACCTATAGAATTGCACAATGCTAGGCTGGGCTCATACTGTATTATTCACTACACTGCAGTTTTCTGTTGGGGTAACTGGAAAAAGGTACAGGGCTGATACCAAGATATAACCGCCGCAGCCTCATAGCACTGAACAGAGCAAACGTTGTCCTATATGGACTGTTTGCTCTATATCTCGGTGGTACAAGCTTTCTGTGTGGGACACAAAACTGTAGTCTACACCACTTTAATGACTCGCAAGGAAAGCGTACACCTCCAGAAAGTAGAACAAATGTAACCCACACTGCACTGCGTTTGCTCTGTTCACCTCGCTATGTCACAGTATCCGATCACACTGGGTTAATGCTCTAACAAGAATATCATATGTATACATAACTATTAATATTATTTTGTTGTAATTATTTGTGTAAGCCCGTCAGGTTTTAATGGCATTTTAAAATTAAGATTTGTTTTAAGGGGTTGTCTCACTATAAAGATTAGCTTTCAACATTTAGGGAGCAAAAAATGAAGACGTTTTCCAAATGTATTGCTTTGTTCATTATTTTATTTGTTTAGGAGCTACAAGTGATTTTATCACCTTCTGAGCTCTCTCCGGTTCCCCAAATGACCGACCTGTGTACTTCCTATCCCCTGCTGTTTGTTCTATCTGATAGCAGGGAGTGACTTCATCACACAGGTCCTGCAGCACAGAACTCCGGACAGTGAAAGCTTGTTTGTTATCTGATCTTTCAGACAAAAGACTGTAATTATTACTGTTTACTTTAACTCAGAAGCTTCCCTGGTCCTGACAGCATGAGATTTATCTAATTAGCAGAGGTTTGTATACATGGAGTTCATATGCTAATTACAGACAGCTTGACCAGGAAGTGACAGAGCAAAGAAGCATTATTTCATTCATGCATCCTATGAAACTTTGAGATGAGACAACCCCTTTAAGATTTGAATAGCCCTTTAAAGGGGTGGTCCAGCAAATGATTGTTCAATGGGGTCAAGGTGGGTAAAAAAAAATAAAGTTATACTGACCTCCTGGAACCACTCCAGAACCCATCAGGATCCACTGCTCTTTATATCTGGGTTTCTCGTCCCCAACATGAAGAAGTCTCATTCATTTACAATGGAGCGCTATCCCATCCTGCGTGTGGGGATGAGAAGGAGTGGATCCTGAGGAGCCCCGGAGTGTCAGCAGCAGGGGGAATCTGTAGTTAACTTTAAAAAAAAAAATAATTAACCTGCCTTGGCTCCATCGAACAATCATTTTATTTGCTGGACAACCCCTTTAAGCAATGAGGGCTGACCAGTGATAAGCACACAGTAATGCCTACTTTTCTTCTTCTTCTTTTTCTTCTTCTTCTGTTTGGATTTGGAGTGATCCTTCTCTTTCTTCTCTTTCCTCTCCTTGTCTTTCTGTTTCTTCTTACCTGCATAGAAAACAGAGGTCTAGTTAAAAGTTTTACTTTCATCTTATAAACTTTGTGGATGCAACTAGTATATACCATGACCGACTGGTTCAGACCTCGGGGAGCCCTATTATTCAGAGAATGAAGGTGCCGATTTGTTACTGCATCCTCA
The DNA here is from genome assembly GCA_025379985.1 of Phyllomedusa bahiana. NCBI lineage: Eukaryota > Metazoa > Chordata > Amphibia > Anura > Hylidae > Phyllomedusa > Phyllomedusa bahiana. The sequence continues at coordinate 15,987 of JAODAL010032748.1, forward strand.
TCAATGATTTTCCTGACCAGCGATGCTCCAGGCCGACCACCAGCCACATTCAAATATAGAGTAAGTTTTACTTCTCTACGGTCATTCTGTGGAACCCCACAAAACGCCTCCCTCCCACAGCTGTCAAAGGGAATGTGTCACAAAAATGAGTCATTGTTTAAGTCCCATTTTTATGTTAAACACATTTTTTTGGAAAAAATTTTTTGTTTTTCATATCACTTTCAATATTTTTTAATAATTCTTAAGTCTTGCAGTTTTCACTTTGGCCACTAGGCCTTGTTTGCACTGCTTTAACAGCAATCAGAGAGATGCTTTACAGTAGCTTCATGTACATAGGAGACTTAAAGGAGTTGTCTCACTACAGGTTTTCAGCCTCCCTCAGTGTGTCTGGCAGCAAAGGATTTTTGGAATTCAGGGGCGTGCTTCTTGTCTGCCTCTTCTCCTCCCTCTTCCACCCTCCCCTCAGCACACAGACAGCTCTCCTCCTCAGACTGCAGTAACTTCTATAGAGCAGGGGAAGGGTAAGGGGGTTTGCTGCCAGAGTTAACCCTGTGTGTGCCTGCCTAGATCTGCTGCTCACTGCTGGATCAGCTGCACTGTGCTGCTGTGGCCGAGCTCTTGCTGCTCCTCTCCACAGAGTCAGGAGACAGAAGGGAGAGGGCTGATCTATGAGTGTGGAGCCAGAGGTCTGTGAAGCTGTGTATGCTAATAGCAGAGCAGGGGGGGGATGTAAAGGTTCCTATACCCCCTGCTTAGCATAAAAATCTCCACGGACATCTCGAGCAACAAACAAACAAACTCTGTCAGAACAGACACAGGGCAGCTGTGAAGTGTGTTACTATAATCACAATGTGTCACTAACACAGCAGAGCAGGGAGGGATATGAACCGTTCACATGCCCCCCTGATCTGTTCTATTAGTATAGTCGGAGCTCCACAGACACATGGTGATTATAGTAACACACTTCACTGCTGTCACATCTACTGACCACAGACCAGCCTCACCTCTACTCCTCAATCTGTGTAGAGAGCAGGAGGGAGGAGGCACACACAGGGTTAATCCAGGCAGCCCAGCTACACAGACACAGAAGCCAGAGCCCTCCCCTACAGAAGCATCACATACTGTGCAGGAGGGGTTCTGTGCTCTGACCTGTATTGAGAAGCAGATGAGTCACCAGCACTGACAGCCAGTGAGATAACAATCAACAGGTTGGTGGCTATAGTGATTTGAGGAGCTGGTGCACTCCTACTACCAGGGATAACTCAAAATCAATAGGACATTTGTAATGAACATATATTGCAAAGCTGCTTGTTTTTTAAAGATCTTTTAATTAAAACCCAAATCATTGTAGCGAGACAACCCCTTTAAGACCGATTCAGTCCCATTCACTTCTATAGGAGTTTTCTGGTCATGCTCGGTGACATGGGGAAGAAGTCACTGTGCAAGGAGGTGAAAGGGTGAACTGTGACGATCTCCTCTTGTGACTGGTGGATCCTGTGTTATCTACTCACACTGGTGTCTCCTTTCAGTTTGACCCTCTTTGTGCTGATAATGAGCAGACAACTGAGAATCTTTCTGTACAGAACAGGAAGTGTCAGACCATTATTAGGCCTAGTGGCCAAAGTGAAAACTGCAGTACGTAAGAATTATTAAAAAATATTGAAAGTGATATGGAAAATGAAAAAAAATATAACCAAAAATTCTTAAAAAATGTGTTTAACATAAAAATGTGAGTTAAACAATAAGTCATTTTTGATGACACATTCCCTTTAACAGAATTATGGGCCCTTGGGCATAGCAGTACAGTGGGCCTCCCTAGATGCATAACATTACACCATTACAACAGTCATGATTCTAGCCATACCCTAACATGACACCATAAGAGACCATGTTCCTAAACACCCCCAAGAACACCTGTATCATCACAGCACTTACATCGGGACAAACTACTCAAGTCTTGTAGGCAGCCTACTAAACTTATTGGCTGGACTGGGAGCCAATGGCTTCCTGTTGCACCATGGTTTTCTACAGTTTGCCTGTCCTTAGAACACAAAAACGGTTAAAGAGAACCTGTCACAGATTATGCCCCCCTTGCTGAGGACAGCACAAGCAGCGTCAGACCTGCTGTTTCCAGCGCTGTGCCCCTTATTCTGTAAGATGCTGGAGTTTTAGAGTATTTAATGCTCAAATCTTATTCGTGAGCAGGTGTTGGCCCCGCCCACCAAAGGCTAAATAAAACGGACTCTTTTCTGGCTGAAAATTGCAGATTTGAGCATTAAATACTCTAAAACTCCAGCATCTTACAGAATAAGGGACACAGCGCTGGGAACAGCAGGTCTGACACTAGCTTGTGCGGTCCTCCGCAAGGGTGTCATAATCTATGTGACAGGTTCTTTTTAAGTAAGTAGCATCAACACAGAGTTCAGGGCGTACATTGATCACCTGGGGCCCCTAAATTTGAGGGGGCCCCTGCAACTGCCTACTGTGCCCAATGGAAAAGATGGCCCTGCTCCCTCCCCAGTCATCCTCTACCAGGCCTCTAAGCAGGGCTGGGTCAGGATTTCATATTCGAGTTCTGGGCAGGACAGGACAACAGTCATCAGGAGTCTCACCCTGAAAACAAATATTGAGAAAGGTAATGTGCAACTTTCAGGTGGTTTATTGTGGACTTTCCAAAATAATGTAAAAAAAAAAAAAGTTTTAAAGGGGTTGTTTAAAGAACCAAAAAAGGAAAAATTCTCAAATGGCTTTTCTGAGTATTCATTCATTCCCCATGATGTTTTCGCTGTAATTTGTGCTTTTCCTGTACTGTGTGTAGTCTCCTATCTCTGCAGCCGAGCAGCAGCATTTCCTGTGTAAAAGCGATTTTTCTTTGCCCTGTTGAACTACAACCTCCAGGATCCTTTGGTTTGCTTTGTTTAATCCTTCTCCCTCATAACCCCAGACTTTGTGCACAACCCCTGGTTTCCGCCTTCATGTTAAAAGCCTTGGCAAGCAGAACATGAGGATTGTGGCGTTAAAGAGTACCTATCACCTCCACACAAACACACAAAAATTGATAGTAGATGACATTATAAGATTTTTTTCAAATACATGTCATTAGCAAATCAGAGGATTTAACCCAGTATTACAGGGAGACAGGTTTTACTTTCACTTTGCAAGTCAGGAGATCCTACAGAAGGCAGTGGAAAATACCAACTGTGCAGGGGAGCTGAGGGCATCGCTGCTTGAACAGGGTAATCTGAGTCTCTCACTACATACACTGCAGGCACAGCAGACTGAGGACATAGTGTGACAGGGTTTATCTGTTGCTTCAGCCTCCTCCTCCATAGCACACAGGCATCTATCTATATTACACTGCAGCTCTGATGCACACGATGTAGACTTACAGGCTCCCCCCCCCCCCCTGCACAGTGGACTCACCCAGCTCAGAAGCAGGCAGTTTGACACAACTGTCAACACAGTGATCCATCAAGCTGTCATGTGCCGACTTCGGAGCTATCTTAAAGGGCCAGCGCTTTACTTAAAAACTGAATTACAGGTGAAATGCTTTGATTTTCCTAATGAAGCTTATTTGAGAAAGTGTTTGTATTTAGTCTTCTCTTACTTCATGAGGTTTCTCTGAAGGTGATAGGTCCTCTTTAAAGGCTGCCCTGAAAAAACGCCAGTCTTCTAGTTTTTTAATATACACTCCAACATTCAGGGTTAATTTTTCAGAACTGATTCTTTGTTTATTCCAGCATTATATACATATACGTTCCAGCATTTTCATTATTCATTTCCATAACGACATTTAGAAACAACTTTAAAAACCTGTAATATCCATACGACCTGGAATTATATTCATTCAGTCCATCTTATGCTTGATTTCACAGTAGATCTTTATATTTGTAGCTCTTCAGGCTCAGATGGATGTGTGCAAATCCAGCCAACCAGCAAAAGCCTGCGCACATCCAGACAGAGTAGCTACAGATGCAAAGATCTACCTGGAAAACAAGCATAAGATGGACTGAATGAATATACTACCAGGTCCTATGGATATCACAGGTTTTTACAGGTTTTTTTTTATAAATGTCGTTATGGAAATGAATGAAAAGGCCGGACCGTATATGGATATACTGGAGGGATAAACAAAGAATCCATTCTGAAAAATTAAGTGTATGTTCACACGCCGTATTGGGTCCGTGTGAACATCCGCTTTTGTGATGCGTGTCTGGGTCCGTCTGAACGGACCCAGACACGCATCTAACAACGTGCAGCGAGTTTAACACTGCCGGCAATGGGAAACACACATCGAGGTTCACACGAGTGATCGCCGATGCGCGTCTGCATCGTGTCTGTCCGATATGTCTTTCGGATCCGATCCAAGAATTGACAACCCTGAATGTTGGAGTGTGTATTAGAAAAAACTATAAGACTGGCTATAATAGGGTGAAGGAAGGAGAAACTTGCGATAATCTACCTGAATAAGTTCTAGAGAGTACAAGTGCCCTGGAAAAAGTCACAGCCCTTTGGTCACCTGATCTCTTGGGCTGGAGGCAGAGCTGTTTTTTGTGTGTGGAGACACAGAAGTACTGGGCTCTCTGTTATCAAACAGATGACGTTGAACTGCAGGAAGCCACAGAAAAAGTAATAAGAGTACAGTGTAAAACACAAACTAGGGGAGAGGTATTATTAAGAACAAATATGTTTCCATTGAACAACCCCTTTAATTGACTTAATTCTTTAATCCACTGCCTGCCAAAGATTTTCCAAGATTTGTCCAGGGGAACAAAACTATGTAGAGTTACTACATATCTCCTTTACATTCTGTGCACCATATAATCGCAGCTGAACTGTAATAAATGGTCCCATGACTGCTAATAGCTTACGTGTTTGTACATCGGAGACTGCACAGATTTAACATGCTGTATTCCTCCTGATTGCATCTCCAATATTGCACAACACCTACACCTAAAGGGCCAGTGCGCTCTCTAGATGGAGTATATGCTAGTGCTTTTTCATAATGGATTGTTATAACACATTTGCTATAATACAATAGTAATACAATTACAATTAATACAATTACTCTCATAATACCAACGAAGAAGAGGGGACGTTACCAGCATAACACATTTTGTCTTCGGTCTTTACTTTCTTCTCAGATTTTGTGCCTCCTGTTTAAATAGATTAAAAAAAAAAAAAAAACCCTTGTAAAGGAGAAACATCTAGATAAGACAGATAAGGTTTATTTTCTTAAAGGGGTGTTCCCACCATACACCGATGAGGTATCGATAGGATTTGCCACCAAAGTTTAATCGGTCCAGGTCCTACAGTTGTGTTCAAAATGTTAGCAGTGTGTTCAAAAACATGAGCTAAGCACAAAATCTAATTTTTTAATCTAAGTTTTTATTTCCAAGCATTGGGAACATTGCAGACTGTTTTCTAAATCAAAATGTGATGCGAAATGTATAGAACATTGGCCTGTTCCAAAAAATAGCAGTGTCTGCATTTGTCGTTACAAACTTAAGATATATATTATTTTTTTGTAGGATTTAGCATTCCTGTTAATCAGTCACCTAATATTTTGTTGTATAATCACAGTTTTGTTTTTTTAACTGCTTCACATCTATGTTGCTCAGAGTCAACCAGCTTCTTCCAGCCCCGGAGGCTTTGACTACATCCCACAATTTATTTGCATTTTTTGGCTTTGCCTCAGAAAGAGCTTTTGTAATGTCACTCCACAAGCGTTCTATCAGATTAAGGTCCGCGGATTGGGCGGCCACTCCAAAACCTCAATTTCATTGGACTGGAACCAAGACTTTGCTCGTTTACTGGTGTGTTTAGGGCAGGCATCCTCAAACTGCGGCCCTCCAGCTGTGGGTAAACTACAACTCCCATCATGCCCACTTTTATCTATTATACAACTGCATGATGGGAGTTGTAGTTCCCCAACAGCTGGAGGGCCGCAGTTTGAGGATGCCTGGTTTAGGGTCTTGTCTTGTTAAAACACCCATTTCAAGGGCATTTTGTCCTCAGCGTAAGGCAACATGACCTCTTCAAGTATTTTAATACATGCAAACTGGTCTGCGGTAATAGGCCAGCACCATAGCAAGAGAAAGGTCCATATCAGGATGCTGGCACCACCAGGCTTCACTGTCTTCAGAGTGTACTGTGGCTTGAATTCAGAGTTTGGGGGTCATCTGACGAACTGTCTGTGGCCTTTGGTTCCAAAAAGAACCATTTTACTTACATCAGGAAGTGGGAGCCTGAAGCTGGCTGCAAGGAGCAGGCTATGTAAAACAGCATGGTGAGAACACCCCTTTAAGGTATGAATTTTGGCAGCATGGCTTAGTATAGCATTTTGAGGTACACACAACTTACTGATTACTGGTATCATTTTTTGCCAGGCAGCTATTTAGTTGTATTTTTATGACGTTTCCCTTGCAGAATGTATGACCTTTTTGTAGTATTCGTCATTACAGATATGGGGATACCTGACACGTACAGTTTTCTCATAGTTTTTTCCATAGTAATTATAGTGTGAGGGAAAACAATCAGTAGAATTGAAGCACGTTACCAGGTTCCGGCTGCTTGTCTTTGTCATTTACTTTCTTTACGATCTTTTCCTGCGGAGTCTCAGGGAGTTTAATTTCTGCTGCAGGAGTAGATAATGTATCGGACATTTCCGTTCTTAGGAGACCAGAGGATTTTTTCTTCTTGCTTCCTTTAGGCGGCTTCAGGTTATTCGGTAAAGCAATGGGGGTGTATAACGAGAGCACTTGAGACTCCGGGGCTGCAAATGAGAGGAAATGGTCACACATACCGACACTAATAGTATAGGATAAAACAGAAAAGTGCTACAAATTTAGAGAGGATCTGTGACCTCTCCAGACATGTATATTGTGGTAAGTCCTTGTGAGCCCTGTGAAATAATTCTGGAGCCTCTTCTCCTATATATCTGTGTTGTGCTGTTCCTCTGTTACTCCTACTAAAAAGTATTACTGAATCTGTCAGCTGGGTGTTGCCAATTGGTGGGAGGGAGGAGTGTAATTACCCAGGCTGACATTATCCAATTAGAGCTGACAGTCAGTGTGTGCAGGGACACGCCCCTTTGGAAAAACTGGAATGGTCACACCCATCTGACAAATTCAGTAATACATTTTTAGGAGGAATAACAGAGGAACAGCACAACACAGAGTTATAAGAGAAGAGGCTCCAGAATTGTTATTTCACAGAGATCACAATAAGTTACAAAAACGGACATGTCAGGAAAGGTCACGGGGCCACTTAAAAGAGTTGAAAATACACACACACACAAAATCATCTAATTTAATCTCCTCTCCTTTGATCCGATCTACCTCAAGCTGCAATCAAAACGGAAACATATCTAAAGAATTATTCTATATGTGAACAGGTCAGATATTTTCTACCTCCTTCTCATGGACCTATGCTCCATCTGTCTGTAATGCACCTAGATGCAGCAGGAGACCTCATTGTTTTGTCTGCTAGGGTTTGTCCAGGACTAAAAAAAACTAGGCTGCTTTCTGTCAAAGATAGCACCACCTCTGTCAAAGGTGGTTTCTGGTATTGCAGCTCGCCTCCATTGAAAAGAATGGCGCTGAGCTGCAATACAAGAAACATCCTGGGACAGAGGTGGTGCTAACCTTTGCAGCCATGTTTTACTTATCCCAGACAACCCATTTAACACCTTAACCCACCACGGTCAAAATATGACTGTTCGTCTTTTCCTCCCCACCTTCCAAAACCCATTACTTTTTTATTTTTCCAGCTACTTAGACAAATAAGGGCTTTATTTTGCGGGACAAGACGCACTTTCTATTGTTGTCGTTCATCATACCATAGAATAAACTGCGATCCATCAATATGAAAAAGAGATTGAAACAGCTCATTTGTTCCAGCAGATTATTTAAACCAGTAGACAAGAGCTGTGACTATACCATGAGTAATGGTCACGTGACTCTAAACTCGTTAGCGAGTTAGCTCTGCAACAACAGCTTGTGTGGGATGTCTCCCGTTATCAGCATAATCTATGCGTTTGCTTTTTAAATGGAGAAAAATAAATGAAAGGTTTTTTTAAGTCTACAACCCCGTCTGCATCTACCTTCCGATCGGATGTGCTGACTTTTTGAATCGATGTTATATAGAATAAACTGGGAAAAAGCAAAAACAATTCAAAGTGGGGCAAAATGTGAAAAAAAAGGAATAGTGCCATGTTTGTTTGTGTGTTTTTTTTTTTTTAATGGAGATCAATCTACAGTATAAATGATGTGCAATATGCATTTTGCAGGTTGATACCATTCCGGTGATACCAAATATGTAGGGTTTTCATTATGTTTTAGTGCCGTAAAAAAAAATAAACATCTTCTATTCTTTAAATTTGTGCTGCAGCGCCATCTTCTGTAACCAATAACTTTTTTTGTACTTCAGTGAGGGGCATTTTTTTGCAGGCTGAAGTGTACTTTGTATTGGTACCATTTTATGATAGATGCGACTTTTTTGATCACTGATTTCAATTTCTTGGGAATGTGAAACCCAAAATTGAAATTTGTTTTCTTCTACGGTGTTCAGTGTAAGGAGTAAACCATGTTATAGTTTAATAGATCAGACTTTTACAGAGGTGGCGATACCAATTATGTTTTACCTTTTTTCATTTTTTTGATTTGTAAATTGGCAAAAGGGGCGATCTCAACTTTCAATATTTTTTTTTTACACTTTAAAAGCGTTTTTTTTTTCCCCCTCACAGCAATATCCACTCCCCATAGGATGCTCAATCGTCAGCACACTCTATAGCATTACTAATACAATAGGGCTGAACAAAGAGGATGGTTCTAGCACTGAGGCAGGAAGTGTTAGAACTGCTGACATGGCGTTTATGGAAGCCTTGAGAAGGCTTCTTGCCGTCATGTTAAACGATCGGCACCTCGCCATTTTGCCGCTGTGGAGCCGGAGTGAGAAATAATGGGCAGCACCGTTCCTCATTCACTTAGACGTCGCGTCATCTAAAGGGTTAAACAGCAGAGATCAAAGCGGGCTCTGATCTCTGCTGTTAGCAGCGGGGGTCAACTGTATCTAACAGCCTGAACCAGCCGTGTATGTAGTGGGCTCAGCGAGTGATTCAGTTCCATACTCCCTTAACACTTCCATGTCATACTAATACGTCATGGTGGGTTTAGAGCAGGCATCCTCAAACGTCGGCCCTCCAGCTGTCAGGAAACTACAACTCCCATGATGCATTTATATAATCTGCAACAGTGGGCATGATGGGAGGTTTAGAGGTTAAAGGGGTTTACCAATCTAACAAATGGCACATAGATAGGATATGCAATACGGCTATGTTCACATGGGGTAATTTCGGCGCGCATTTCATGTCGTATTTGCACTCTAATACGAGCGAGATGCACGCCGAAATTAGGGTAATCCAAAGTTATAATAGATAACAATGGATTACGCCTCCTCTCCCCGCTCGTACAATACGATCGTATTGTACGCGCGGGGAGATAAGTGACAGGTCAATTACTTGCGGCGAATACGCACCGCGAGTAATGCATGTCCATGGGGCCGGCGGGCTGCCCGCCCCCACGTCGCGGGAGTACGGGCCGATCAGCGCGACTCCCAAACACCCGGCGTAATTGCGGGGCGTACTGGACGCCCCGAAATTACACCGTGTGACCATAGACTAAATGTGTGGTAAGTTCAGGTCCAACCTCTTGGACCCACATCTATCTTGAGAACGGGTCTCTGAGTCAACAGAGTTTGTTGAAACTCTTCATTCATTGCAATGGCCGTTTCCAATATTGTCTAGTAGGATATTGAAATGGAGTGTTCCAACCCCTCTCTGTTCTGAATGGAGACTTTCAGGGGCCTGTTCCCAAGATAGGTGTAGGTTCCAGATGTGAGGTTTACAACTATCACTTTAATGGAATATCCAAATGATATGCCACAAATGGGTGAGATTGTAAAACCCCTTTAAATGCACTAAACACTGCCCCTTTGATTACACCTGACCCCTCGAACATCTGCCAGATGAAAATGTGAGGGACTTCCAAAAGACTTCATTTGTGAGAACGTAAAATCCTGCAGAATGTCAAATTCTTGGAAATTTTTCCTTAGCTATAATTTATAGGTAGGTCGAAGGGGAAATCTCACACTTTGATGGCATATGGAGGAAATCGATAGTTTCAAGTCACAGAGGTGGGACCCCGCACCTACCTCGGGAACAGGCCCCTGAAAGTGTAAGCGCTGAGTACGGCCAAATAAATGGCTCTTCATTCTGAGCAGAAACGCTCAGGGACCCGTTCCCCAGATAGCTGCAAGTCCAAGAAGTGGACCACACACCTATCAGACTTTGGTAGCAAGTTCTATCGATAAATCATCAAAGTGTGAGATGGGTAAACCTTAAGCTTTCCTTTTATATGCTGTGTTTACCATACATTGTTAGATCTAGGGCAGAACCTCAAGGGGTGGTTCATAACTAGTATCCAAGTCGTACGTTGCCACCCGAGGCCCAAGCATGGGGCATTATACAGTACAGTATATCTGTTTTTCCAGAACTGGTCCTGACTTTGGATGCTGCATTACAATGTTGCAGAGAGCTCCCTTCTAACAACCCTAATTGCAAAATATTACCTATCATTGCAATAAAACTGGTGGTCATGTGACCACCAGAGCTTGGTATTAAAGATGATGCTGGGTCTTATCAGACCCAGATCAGAACTGCAGTGGGTTGTATTTCCCCTGTACCTGGGGCTTACACATCAGCTTTAGTTACAGGGAAAACCAGCATAAAAAAAATAAGTTATCCAAAAACACCCCACAAAGGTCTTTTTCTGACTATGTGGGGGAACCGCGTGTAATCAGATAAAACAAATACATAAAATAGGCACAGAAAAATAATAAAAAAACCACTGACCACCCAGGCCGCAACTTTTAGCTTCACCCCTGACAACCCTAAAACTTTATATTACCTACACTGAAGGAAATAATTATTTGATCCCTGATTGTGTAAGTTCCCCACTGACAAAGACATGAACGGTCTGTAATTTTAAGGGTAGGTTAATTTTAACATTGAGTGATAGAATATCCAAAATAAAACCCAGAAGATCACATTGTATAAATTATATAAATATATTTGCATTTTGCAGTGAGAAATAAATATTTGATCCCTCTGGCAAACAAGACCGGTCTGGTCCTTTATCCCCTGATGAAGCCAGTTAGCTGGTGAAACATGTTGGGGAGGTCAGGCATGACATTTTAATTTGTGATTTTCTATCTCTTTTTTTGCGTTAACTGCTGCAGAGGGTTTCACAAGGAAACCTTACATGCTTCATGCCCATCAGATTAGAGAAGACTGCCCAAGTAAGAGGTTTTGGATTCTCTTTTGCAGTTAGCAAATCACTGTATATATAGGGTTTCCCTGCTGATATAATAGGTGCTGTTCCACCAGCTTTGAAAATAGAAAAGGAGTTACTCTTTCAGAATTAGAAATTTATGAGACAAATTGAGAGGTTAGAATCAGGTTTTTAAAAAGTGTGTATAGAGGTAAAGTGTTGTACATAATAAAAGTAAAATTTTAATGTTTTATAGATTGAGAACTGAGAAAGTTGAAGTTTGCCTATGGCAAAATAGTAAAAATCGTTATTAAAAGTCACTCTTCGTTCTCTTAGTAGACTCCTTCATTTTTGAGACTATTTGACAAGGTCTATGATCTTGTCCCTGACATCCTTAGAAAGCTCTTGGTCTTGCCCATGTTAGGCTAGGTTCACACGGCTTATTTGCAGGGCGTAATTACGCCCCGCAATTACGCCGTGTGGCCGGGGGCCGGCCCATAGACTTGCATTATACGCCGTATACACCGCTAGTAATTCACATGTCAATTATCTCCCCGCCCGGCGGCTTCGCCGAGCAGGGAAAGGAGACGTAATCCATAGTTCTCTATGAGAACTGTGGATTACCGTAATGACTGGGCCGTTTTCAGCCCGTAATTAGCGCACTCCGGCACGTAATTACGGACTGAAATACGTCCAATTTTAAGCCGAGTGAACATAGCCTTAGAGTCTGACTGATCTGTGGACAGGAGTCTTTTATAAAGGTGACCATTTAAGACAGCTGGTAATGTAGGTAACAAGTTAATTAAAAGCGTCTAACTGGTCTGTAGGAGCCAGAACTCTTGGCAGGGGATCAAATACTTATTTCTCTCAGCAAAATGCAAATAAATGTATATAATTTATACAATGTGATTTTCAGGATTTTATTTTGGATATTCTATCTCCATGTTAAAATTAACCTACCCTTAAAATTATAGACTGTTCATGTCTTTGTCAGTGGGCAAACTCGCACAACCAGCAAGGGATCAAATAATTATTTCCTTCACTGTATATATAGACTTCTGTGATGGAAGAACTGCTCTAACTCTGAAGGGAAGCAAAATCAGAACAGTAATGTATTTGGTAATAGTCCTTATTTACCTTGGCCTACGTGTGTAAAGCTATTCATTGTGGTGCGAATACCCCATTAAGTTTTCCGCCTTTGCGCCTCAATATCAAGGAGCCAGCTGATTGCAGTGACACAAGGCCTCTCCTCCACTGTCTAGAGATGAGGCTGGATTTTTATTGTCAGGATAAAGACATTATTATTATTATTTATTTTAGAGCGCCATTAATTCCAGGGCGCTGTACATTTAAGGGGAATTACATACATAACATATTGAACAAATACAATGGTGACAAAAATGACTAGTAACTGAAACAGAGAGGAAAGAGGACCCTGCCCGCGAGGGCTTACAATCTACAAGGAAGAAGGGGAGAGACAGAAGGTGTGGGGCGGACATGCTTGCGGGCCGGTGTAGTGGTGGTGGGGTTAGTGTGGGTTGTAGGCTATCCTGAAGAGATGGGTTTTCAGGTTGCTTTTGAAACTGGTGAAAGTTGGGGAGAGTCTGATGTTTTGGGTTAAGGAGTTCCAGAGTGTGGTAGAAGCACGGGAGAAGTCTTGGAGACGGTTATGTGAGGAGCTGATGAGAGGGGAGCAGAGGAGAAGGTCCTGTGAGGAGCGGAGATTGCGTGAGGGGAGATATCTGGAGATTAGGGCAGAGATGTATGGAGGGGAGAGGTTATGGAGAGCCTTGTAGGTCAGGGTTAGTAATTTGAACTGAATTCGTTGGGCAATGGGAAGCCAGTGAAGGGATTGGCAGAGGGGAGAGGCAGAGGAGTAGCGAGGAGAGAGGTGGATAAGACGGGCAGCAGAGTTAAGGATGGATTGGAGGGAGCGAGGTGTGCTAACTGGAGGCCACAGAGAAGGATGTTGCAGTAGTCAAGGCGGGAGATGACGAGGGCGTGGACTAGCGTTTTAGTAGTGTCAGAGTTGAGGAATGGGCGGACGCGTGAAAAATTTTTCAGATGGAGGTGGCAGCAGAGGTGAGGGCTTGGATGTGGGGTTTGAAGGATAAAGAGGAGTCAAAGGTTATCCCAAGGCAGCGGACTTGTGGAGCTGGTGAGAGGGTGTGGCCATTAACAGTGATAGAGAGATCAGGTGGAGGGAGAGAGAGGGACGGTGGAAAGATGATGAATTCTGTTTTATCTACATTTAGTTTTAAGCGACGGGAGGAGAAGAAGGAGGAAATGGATGATAGGCATTTTGGGATCCGGGAGAGAAGGGAGTTAATGTCAGGACCGGAGATATAAAGCTGGGTGTCGTCCGCGTACAGGTGGTAGTTAAAGCCATGTGAGGCTATGAGCTGACCCAGACCAAGAGTGTAGAGAGAGGAGGGGAGTGGGCCCAGGACAGACCCCTGAGGGACACCAACCGAGTGCGCGTGGGAGGAGGAGGTGGTGCAGGAGTGAGAGACACTGAATGTCCGTTCATTGAGGGATGAGGAGATCCAGGAATGGGCCAAGTCCGTGATGCCGAGGGAGGTGAGGATTTGTAGCAGGATGGAGTGGTCGACAGTGTCAAAGGCAGAGGACAAGTCTAGAAGGAGAAGGACGGAGTAGTGGCGTGAGGCTTTAGCAGTTACTAGGTCATTGGTGACCTTGGTTAGGGCAGTTTCAGTGGAGTGGTTGGGTCGGAAGCCTGATTGGAGCGGGTCAAGGAGAGAGTTGGAGGAGAGGTGGGAGGACAGCTGAAGATAGACGTGCTGCTCGAGGAGTTTGGATGCAAAAGGGAGCAGTGAGATGGGGTGATAGTTGGACAATGAGGAGGGGTCATGAGATGGTTTCTTTAGGATAGGTGTGATGGTCGCGTGTTTAAGAGAGGAAGCGAAGCTGCCAGAGGTTAATGATAGATTGAAAAGATTGGTGAGGGCTGGGAAAATAACAGTGCTGAGGTCTGGGATGAGGTAGGATGGCAGTGGGTCAAGGTTACAGGTAGTGAGGTTGGATTTGGACACTAGAGAGGAGAGGTTATCATGACTAACAGTGGGAAAGCAGGTTATGGAAGTGTTCACCAGGGACTGTGTCAGGGTGAGGGTGACATGGCAATAAATGCAGAAACTGAGAGGACAGAGGATTAGTGCAGCAGCATCGAGCCCGCTTCCTGAACTAGTACCAGTCTTGCAGCGGGCAGTGCAAAGACCAATGAGGAATGTTTGTAGTGGGTACACGCTTTCGTTTATAAGATCCTTACCAAATTTAAACCCCATTGTGATGTTGGGAATCAGATCAAGTGACAAACACAGCCCTGCTACAGTCGTCATGACGAGTATCGATAGCATATACCATTAATGCACAATAGGTGCGGGACCCAGAGATGGAGAATGACCTCGAAACCTGTTTTCAATGGGACTCGTCCATTGAAATGTATGGGACTTCTGAGTACAGCCATTGAAAACAGATGTTTTGAGGCTCGTTCTTCAGATAGCTGCAGATCCCACCTGTGGCCCCGCACCTGTTGGGGATTAACGTCATCAATGTCTATGGCGAGATCACCCCTTTAACCAGTTCCTGGCCTGGGCGCTAACCTTGTTTTCCCGTCCAAGCAAATTTTATTTTTATTTTTTTTTACCACATGCAGGTTTGAAGGCTATAACACTTTCTCTCATTCTGTTCTACAAATGTTTCGCATTTTTTTCGTCACATTAAGGTTTTATTTTATGCAATTTGTACATTCGATATTTTAAATAATGAGAGAAAATAGTACATATAAAAAAAAAGGTTTTCAATGGATTTTTTTATAGCAAAAAGTGGCAATAAAGCTTATAATTGTGTAAATTTTCTATTACATTTTTATACATGTTTTAGAATTTTTGGGGGTTATGCTAAAAGTTGTGGTTTGGGACGTTTTATTTTTTGTGTTTCTTTCTAACTATTCATTTTACATATTGTGCCCCCTCATATGGCCAGAAAAAGACCCCTGAAGACATTTTTACATAACTTTTCTGTTTGCTTGTTGCAGATTTCCTCTGTAACTGGGGCTGATATATTGGCCCCCGGTTAGGATATGTTTACACAGGGTATGTTATGTGCACGCCGCAATACGCCTGCTGCTGAAACAGCGCATACTTTCAACAGCCCTGCCTCTTTTTAGTTTAGTGGGGAAAATGAAGGTTTAACATAGCACTCAATGAGTGCTATGACTTTACCGTATTTGCGGTCCGTACGTACACAAGTGCGTTGTGTGCACATACCCTTACAGTGGAAATACAGCCCTCAGAAGTCACTTCAGAGCTGATCGGGATCTGATGAGACCCAGCAGCTCCTGCAGTTACCACGCCCCGGTGATCCTTAAAAAACATTAATACCTATGTAGGTGTATATAATTCTAGATCCAGTCTGATGGCAATTTTGGGAGCAGAAATTAAATAATCATTTAGGGCAGATTGTTTCTTGCCTTATCTGTTCCAAGTCTTCATCAGTAGAGGAAACGAAGATTAAAAATTCCCTCCCCTCCCCCTTCATCTTTATCTTTCTCCACCCTTGGTTGAGCTTGATGGATATGTCTTTTTTCAACCATATTAACTATGTCACTATCGCATGACCGCCAGGGCCAGGAAGCCTGCACATCATGTGCTCATTAAAGGGGTTTTCTCACCATGCAATTTCACAGCTACAGACAGCTTAAGAACCACACATGGTGTTCAGGCTGTGGGTTGTTCTAGAGCAGTGATTGACACATCAGCTCAGCTGTTCCTAGCTATTCCGGTTACACTGACAGCAAGTGCGAGAGATTTATAAGCTGAATTACAACAGGCTGTAGGACTCTAAAGAATGTTTACTTAGCTAAAGGAGAAGCTATCAAAGTTCTTTACTAGAGACAAGACTCTACAGGAGGTGACTGAGTGAGTGTCGGCAGTTTTGAGCAATGAAGGATTAGGAGAGACCAGGGAGAGAGATTGCCATAACCAGAAACTTGTGTGCGCTAAGAGAAGATAAAATCTTTTTTTAATCTCCTGACCAAAGAAATATCAACAAAGTATTTAAAAAAAGTCTTCAATTATCTGTGTTTATACGTTAAAAGATAATGACTGCAGTGATAAACCCCTTTATGCACCAAGCATATCGTGATCGGGAAGGCAGGGCCAGTAATAATCCATCCCTGCCTTCTCACTGGAGAGCGCGGCTGCTGCCGACAGCCAGCTCTCCACTCTCACAGCTGCACAATTTATTCCAGAATGTCTGTGCAGAGTTACATGCCTACCACCTGTACGTTTATAGTCAGAGTCTAGTTAAAATCCTTATCGATGCAGCAAAGCACAGAGCGCCTGCAGCAATGTAAGACCATCACAGGGCTTAAAGGGGTCGTATCATTTCATTAAATGGTCTTCGGAATAAGGGGACAGTGAAAACAAGCAACTTTGCAAATGGAAGTCATTTACAAAGCTGTCTTGTTTTCACAGTCTGCCTTATCTTTGTCTTGTGTAAACACTGTTCCCCAGTGCCGGTCGGATTCCTCTTCCTTTCATTTCTTTGGCTGACGGCTCTACTAATTTACATTCTGTCTGACCCCCGGTCGTATTCACGGGAGCGTGCATTCCTGCCTCTCTCACTCAGAATAAGGGGCCGGCAACATCTCACTCTGCACAGCCAGCAGCTGCACAGTAACACTGCAGCTGCCTCTACAATCAGAACACAGCAGAATTGTGCTCGGTGCCTAATGCTGCTGCGTGTAAACATAGAAGGGAGACAGATTTGTGCTGCTCTGGATGAGTTCATAGAAGACTGGATTCAACTGTAAAAAACCTCCAGCTGTGAGAGGAGAAGAGATCAGTGCTCTGAGTTCATCGAAGACTGTCTAGACTGAATGCAGGGCTGTGGTATGTAAACTGCTCTTACAAAATAAGACTGCATCGGGAGAGGAACGACACAGTGACATGTGAACTCAGACAGGGGGGGGGGGGGAGCACACGGACTCGGGCGGCGAGCATGAACAGTAAAGGGGGGGATGTCACCCCCCTTCAGGTAAGAAACACCCAGCTGGGAGGAGAAGAAACGCCCCTGGATTTTAGGAACTGAGAAAATGAAAATACAATGAAACAGCCGAACTGATGAAGCGATACATCCCCTTTAAAGAGGGGATGTCAGAACTTCTGACAATTTAGTAAATGCTTGTATTTCTAATGAGATAATTCTGGTGCATCTCTTCTTAGAACACTGCATTATTGAATTCCTCAGTTGCTCCTGATGGAAACTTCTGAGCTGACAACTGGGTGTTTCCATCCTGTTGTTCAACTGGGCGTGTCCCTTCACAGTCTGATGCGAACAGCAATGATTGGACAGTGACAGACCACAACCTGTTAACACATAGTTCTCAACTTTTTTACAAAAACATTTTCAGTAATAAACAGATGAACAGCACAACAAAGGGTCTCTAAGAAATACAAAACATCATTCTAAGTCTGCTCTAATTCTAAAAACCGACATGTCTGAAGAGGTAACACATGATTTACACCACACAGGCATATACTGTAGTGTACACATAGGGTTATATTGTGGAAACAAAAGCTAGTTATATGCCCTGTTCACATGTATGTGAAAGGATTACATCTGTATAGCATTTTTGAGAATCCTAA
Source organism: Phyllomedusa bahiana (assembly GCA_025379985.1). Lineage (NCBI taxonomy): Eukaryota > Metazoa > Chordata > Amphibia > Anura > Hylidae > Phyllomedusa > Phyllomedusa bahiana. The sequence continues at coordinate 33,988 of JAODAL010032748.1, forward strand.
CAAGTGTTCCCAAAAGCTAACGAACAACAAATTTTTCCAGCCCAGGAGATCAAATGGTCAAAAGGGTGTGGCTTTCAGGCCAGAATAGGATGCCACACCCCTTTGGTCCTGGTCTTCCAAGTTTTTCAACACTGGAGAGAAAACAGAGGGCATGCACCGAGGTTAGGGGGGAGGAAGATGGACAAAACACAACATAGGATCCAGGAAGGAAATACTGCTGCCCGGCTACAGAGAAGGGAGGCCACCTACAGCACAGGAAAAGCACTAACTGTACAGAAAACAACATCACAGGGAAATGAATGAAGATTCTGGCAAGTGATTTTTTTGTTGTTAACTACTTTAAAAATCAGGAACATACAGTGAGATTAAGTTCATACAACAGATTTGAATTTGAAATTGAACGCAAATTCCACATCAAATCTGACTTTCATTTTTTAAAATGGGCAAGTTCACACTGTAAACTACAGCACAGATTTCAAATCTGTGGTTCAGAAAAAAAAATGGATATTCGACTAACCCGCATCTAAATCAGAGGGAGAAAGCTTCCCATGCAAAGCAAAAATCCTGTGTAGAAATTCCGAGGTATCACCTTTAGATTTTACCTGAGGAATTCATGTTGGATATTTGCAATAGGAATAAGCCAATGTGTGAGCATACCCCAACTCAGAGGTAACAAAAACCATTAAATGGGAGGGTTAAATAAAAAACATAAATAAAATCTGCATTTGGATTTACAGAAACAGCGCCACTCTTATCCACTGGCTATATGCAGTATTGCAGTTCAGCACCACCATTGTGAATGAAACTAAGCTATGGGCAAGCCTGGTATTGTTTGTTTTGTTTTTTTTTTGTTTTGTTTTTTTTGGGGAGGGGGGGGGGGGGACAGAAAAAGGAGATCTTATATTATTTCTTATCCTATACAACCCACTTGAACAACTGTCCTTACCCATCACGTAGTTAAAGGGACCGCAGACCACCCACTATAATTCACAATTGAGAGAAACTAAGGGCGACATGTCCCAACAAGCCAATGCCAGTTTTTTGGTCTATTTTGCGGCAAAACCACTTTTGACGCCATATCCTAGTTGTAAATGAACTGTTCTACACCAAAACTGGGCGCATTATACGCCGGGCACGACACTTTGTAATGCGACTCAATATGGTGCACTGTGCGCCCCTCCGTCGGGCAATGCGCCTCGATAGGCGCATTACATATACTACCAATGATCTGCTATGCGCCGCGAGTTGCGCAATGCGCCTTTTTTGATGCAATGCGCCTTTTTATGCGCATTAGGCTATACCCGACGCCAGTTTTTAGAAAGTATCGGACTTTCAGGCGCACTTTACACTGATTTAATGCACCTAAAACTGGCAGGATACACCACTTTTCAGACATGTCGCCCTAAGGGGGCTTGGGTCTAGAGTTTGAGACCCCCAGAAAAAAAATTATTTGGGCAAGATAAGATGTTGCTGACTGCCCATTTTCAAATACAAGTATGACCTTGTGACCAGTTACTTGCTTATCGGTCTCCCTCTCTGTAAACTCTCCCCTCTCCAATCTGTCCTGAATGCAGCAGCCAGGCTTGTCTTTCTTTCCAGCTGCTATACTGATGCCTCTACCCTGTGTCAGTCAGTATACTGTTTGCCCATTAAGTATAGAATACAACATCAACTCATCACTCTCACCCATAAAGCTCTCCACAACGCTGCACCCCTTCATCTCCTCCCTCATCTCTGTCTACCACCCTACCCACTCTCTCCGCTCTGCTGATATCAGATTACATTTCTCAATCATCCGAACCTCCCATGCCCGTCTCCAAGACTTCACACGTACAGCACCAATTCTCTGGAACATGCTACAGCGGGCGATCAGGCAAACTCGGAACTCTCATAGCTTTAAAGGGGTTGAATCATTTCATTAAATGGTCTTCAGAATAAGGCGACAGTGGATACAACTAACTTTGCAATTGGATGTCATTAGCAAAGCTGTCTTGTTATCACAGGATCCCTTATCTTCTGTTTCTGTTAACACAGTTCCCCTGTGCTGGTCGGATCCCTCCTCCTTGTATGTCACTAGCTGAGAGCTCATTTACATTCTGTTCAGCCCCCGGTCGGCTGTATTCATGGAGCTTGAATTCCTGCTCCTCACTCAAAGTAAGGGACTGGCACATTTTCACTCTGCACAGCCAGAAGAAACAGAATAACACTGCAGAGCTTCTATAATCAGGAAACAGCACAATTGTGCGACTGTGCCTAAACATAGAAGGAGCATTAGAGGCCGAGAGCATTTCACTCTGCACAGCTCTGGAGGAGTTTATACAAGACTGGATTCAATTGTAACATGAATGCAAGCCTGTGGTATGTAAACAGCTTTTACATACTCTGCATAGGGAGAGACACAGTGACATGTGGAGGGGTGGGGACACACATGGAGCCATCATGAACAGTGAAGGGGGGGATGATGTAATCCATTCGGTTAAGAAACACCCAGCTGGGAGAGGAAGAAGCGTCCCTGAATTTCTGCAACTGAGAGGCCGTGCGAGCACTGAAACAGGCTAACTGATGAAGCAATACATCCCCTTTAAGAGGGGCCTGGGAATATATCTTCTCACCCTGGCCTACCAGAATCACAAATGGCTACCGCCCCCCCCCCCCCACTCCCTAGCGCACTCATTTTCAGCACTTATCTGTATATAGATGTATTGTCAGGTCCATCCGAATTCTACATAAACCAACCCCATATTTACATGGCTGGACCATTGTAAATCTAGCACTTCTTACCCTTCGTCTCACCCATACACCATAATAGATTGTAAGCTCTTGCGAGCAGGGCCCTCTCACCTTGTGTCTCATCTGTAAGTAGCTTTTCATTGTGCAATGTATTTCTTTTGTCTGTACCTACACCCTCCAAATTGTAAAGTGCTGCGGAATATGTTGGCGCTATATAAAGATTATTAATAGCTCAAGTCTGGCACAGAAAGAGACGCTGCCCTTCAGGCTCATAGAGGGGGGTGACCCTATGCTAAAAGTGAATTCTACATGAATGCCCGCTGTGAAAATAGCTTCAAACCTCCGGGTTGGGGAGATCGACGTCTTCACTGTTTATAGCAGTGCCAAGGCCGTAGATTTACATGGCCCCAGTGTCATAATGATGACAATGGAGGAAGATTTATCCAAACTGGAGCCCAGGAAATGCGGGGGCCGCGACCAATCAGGTTGCCGGGTTTAAATTTCCAAAAGACATCTTAAAAAGCTGGAACAGGAGCCCTCCTGGTGAAGCACCTGTCACGGACTCCTGGCTTACTGACAGAAGCAGCTAATAAATACTTGATTAGAGGCACAAGGAGCTCATTAGCCAAGACTCGGAGAGATAGTAAACCATAGGAACCCAGAAACCTATTCCCCATGGAAACCTGCGGAGCGATCACATTCACTATCAGAACATTGTAGACGCCATGCGGCACCATGCAACATCTGGTGATCGGGATCCATCTCCTATACACGAGGCAATGGTAAATCATGGGTCTGCAGTGAGAAGTCACGTGGCATCGGGGAACTACAACTCCCACAATCCTCTGTGATCTTGCACTCGGCAGCATGTGCTTGTGCTCTAGGCCCCGGCGATCCTCATGTAGAATCAATGAGCCCCCTCCACCTCCTGCACGCGTTATACGTGAAATAATGGACGCCGTTATGTGAAGGATGAGCAAGTGTTTAACCCCTCGTTCTGTTTTTGCTTCACTCCTTATAGGATGAAAGCAAAGCTTCAAGGCAGATGCTGAAGCGTGACTGACGAGAACCCGTCGACCTGTGATGATCAAACGGTGGAGTGCAGATTTCTGGATCAGTTACGGAGAAGAGTCGGGGTAGAAGCACTGCTGTGAAAAACTACCAGCCGGGATCTTAACCCGGCCCTAAATATTCGGCCCCTCAACTGGAAACCGAAATGAACGTGTAATTCTTGCATCCGACATTCGATAATCCAGAACAGGAGCAGTTTCACAAAACCAGAAGACTGAGAAGAGCGACCACATTAGTCAAATCCTATTGTTTCATTCATATCTTAAAAAATTTACCCAGGGTGAGGGGAAAGGGATTGCCAAAAACATGATGCAATAACAGCGGTATTGTATGAATGGACTCTAAGGTACACCACACTTTAATTGGGGTTGGGATTTGGTGCTTAAAGGGGTTGTCTCGCTACAAGGATTGCTTTTTATGCTAAAGATCTTGCAAAAACAAGTCACTTTGCAATATGTGTCCATTAACAGTGTCCTACCTATTCCTAGATATCCCCTCTTGTATGGGCTGCATCAGCTCCTCAGGTCGCTAGAGCTACAGATCTGTTTGATCTCTCCTGATAGGCTGCCAGCACTGGTTGCTATAGCTACAGACCTGGCTTCTACTGTGGAAGCCAGTAAACACGCCCTTGAAGTCAAAATTAAACCAAGAAAACAGGACTGAGGTAAGATGAATCAATGTAGTGAGACAACCCCTTTAAAGGGGTTGTCTCGCTACAAGGATTGCTTTTTATGTTAAAGATCTTGCAAAAACAAGTCATTTTGCAATATATGTCCTTTAACAGTGTTCCTACTTCCCCTAGGTACTCCCCAGGATAGTCCCCTCTTGATGGGCTGCAATCAGCCTTTTTTCCTCCAAGTGCCCCCTATAGCTACAAGATCTTTTCTCTCTCTCCCTTTTGGTAGGCTGCCAACACTGGTTTGCTAAGCCTTAACCCAGGGGGCCTGGGTTTGAATCTTTTTCTTCCTAATGAGGGCTGCCAGCCCCCCTTGGTAGTTACTTTTAAAACCCCCACAAGGGAACCGGCTTCTAAACTGCAAGGGGCCAGTGGGAAGCCAGTAAACCCGTAACCTGAATTCAAAATGAAACAAAGAAAACAGGACTGAGGTGAGATGAATCAATGTAGGGAAACAACCCCTTTAAAGGGCCATAAAGGTTCATGTGCCATTGGTTGGGGATTGGGGCCAGGGGCTTCTGTTCCAGTTTCAGCATTGGAAGTGTGTTACATTTAGCAATAGATTAGATTTGTATCACATGAAGCGTTCGTACTCTGTAATGGATCTGTGATTTCCTCCCAGCAGGTTCATCAGGAATCTCCTTTATCAAGTCAATACCCGGCATTTTTGGCTTTCAATGACTTGAACTCCTTGCACAACCACTAGACCGATTATACCCGGATCCAGGTCTTAAAAGCAATGTTACGTTGTGTCTTGTTACACAGGGTCAAAAACGAATTGTAAACTGAAATATTCCTCCTTGCAGCAGTCAGGAGAGAACCACCCGGGCTCAGCTAGATGAGACGAGACATTCAGAACGCCAGCTACCGGCCTAGCAGACCGTTCCTGTTAACCCTTTAGGAACAAAGCGGATTTTAGCCGTCTCGATGCAGCAATTTTTCATGTCTGCATTACAAGTCATACAAATGTATTTTATCATTTATCTCCTATATGTAGGCTCATGGAGGATTGTTTTTTATGTAGGCCGACTTCTATTTCTTAAAAGGTTCCCTTTTTGGATATGTATAATTCATTTAATAACTTTTATTCATTTTTGGAGGGAGGGGAAAAAATATTTCCATCAGCGTTTTTTTTTTTTTTTTAATTATTCTTTAGGGCATGCCATGCACGCTAAAAATATCATGTTAGCATTATTCTACCAGTTGTTACGTTTAAGGCAAAAGCATTTTTGGGGAATTTTATGTTGTTACCCATGAAGCATAAATAGTATTAATATATTAATAATTTTTAACTGAATATACAAAATTAAGATTGTATCTGTAGGTTTATGTATATATGTGTGTGTGTGTATATATATATATAAATACACAAAGTATTGACACTGGGTACAATTTATCAATTGTCACTTAGTGGTGTACTCACTTTGTTGCCAGTGGTGCACTGACTACTTTACATTGTATCAAAGTGTCGTATATTCAGTGTTCTTCCATAAAACAATGTAAGCAATATTCACAAAAATGTTAGGGGTGTACTCACATATACACTCACACACATATACAAACCATCTCTTTGCTTTTCCATATTTTAGAGAGCTATAGTTTTCCACTTTGTACATGTGGACTCATTATTTAAGTGGGCTCCAGGATGCCAGTAAATGAATGCAGATTACAAAAAAAAAAATAAAGATTATAACAAAAGAAAGCACTCACCACTTTGTATGACTGATAAGTGAATGCAGTAGGACATCTCTACTAAGGGATACAGGGGCTTTGTAAAACCAAAAAGTGGTGCACTCAGCAAAACTTATCCTTAAAAACCAAATTCTTAAAAAGTTTAGGCTAAATTCGCATTTTAGAACTTTCTCCTAAATCAAGTGCCGGATCGTTCTCACCTCTGGTGAAAATATGATGTGTGTGCATGTACATAGTTTGTAAGACTGAAAAAAGACAAGACGTCCATCCAGTTCAGCCTGTTGTGCTAAAGTGTTGATCCAGAGGAAGGCATGTAGAATGTTCTTACTTCTGTCAGGATCTTTACGTTTCTCATGGAAACCCAAACATCTTCATAATTTCTGAATTGCCTCGGTCCACCTTGATGATGGTTATCATCTTCCATTTCTCCACCCAACTCTTCTTTTCCAACGATTTGGCTCATAATTTGTCCAAAACATATCAAAGGTTTGACCAGATTCACCCAACGATGCACCTGTTTGCTATTCTAAAAAAAACCTTCTCTTCTTGGTATATGTCCTTTGTTGTTACAAGTAGGCTAAAGTTATCTTAAGAATCTATCACCAGATTTAGCCTAAACCCCACCTCAGGACAATCCCACCCCCAGTTGACAGCTGTTTTTGGTCACAACCAGCCAGACATCTAGTATTACATGGTTGCATCAAGTATGCAAGATTCGTCTTAGCAGCTCTTTCTTTCTCATAGAGGGAGTTTGCCTAAATCATAGAGGAGGCTCCTCCATTTGGAATGTCATACAGTGTTGCCTAGGGTCCAACAGTGAAAAATCATTTTGGGGGCTCACCGGTGGAGTTGATTCTGGCACCCAAACAATGGAGTCGATTTTGGCAGCCCAACAGTGCAATATCATTTTGGGAGACCACCAGTGGAGTTGATTCTAGGCCCCAACAGTGCAGTTGATTCTGGTGGCCGACCAGTGGAGTTGATTCTTAGCGCCCACCAGTGAAGTTGATTCTAGGCCCCAACAGTGCAGTTGATTCTTGGGGCCCACCAGTGGAAAAGTTTCAGGGCCCACCAGTGGAGTATTTTGGCGGCCCACCAGTGGAGTATCATCTTGGGAGCCCACCGTTGGAGTTGATTTTGGGCCCACCAGTGGATTTGATTCTTGGGACCCACCAGTAGAATATCATTTTCAGGGCCCACCAGTGCACTTGATTCTGGTGGTCCACCCTACAGCTACTCTACAGATTTTGTACCTCTTGCTTTTTGACTCTCCTAAAGATCTATAAAGTTTAAAAGAAACTCTAGGTTAGGGACAAAACAGGGGCTTCCTCTGTGGGCTAGTCCGGACCTAGGTCACATGGATAGAAGATGTCTTCATGAGAAAACCCCTCTAATACATTTTAATCCAGGACTTCAAATCACTTGTAAATCCTCCATTGCTCATCATGTAAAATATGCTTAAAAGGTACCTAGCATTTTGACAAACCTCTGACACATCGTAGTGAAGTGTTAAATGTTCTGATCAGTGGAAATCCAAATGCTGCACTTTTCTGTCCATTCATGTTAGTAATCTCTGCACCTAGACCTGGACCTCAGACAATCAAAACTTTTATATGTACCCTTTAAGTCAGAATCAATGGCAGATTAATGGCAAATTTTTTGTTGGGGGGGGGGGGGGGGGGGGGGCGGGAGTTTCTCTATGGAGCTATATAGGTTGCTTCAACAACTTCCATGCTCACTGGAGTTGCTAACAAAGTGCAGTTTGGAACAGCAATTTACGTCTTACAGTATTAGCATGATTAAATGGTATTTCGATCTCACTGATTAGCTTAAACATGGAAGCCAAGGTAAATACTATTACCAAATACATTGCTGTTGTGATTTTGCTTCCTTTCAGAGTTAAAGCCGTCTTATCTCCTGCTTGTGTACATAAGCTTCCCTAGGTTACCAACCACCTCTTTATGCTCTAGCCGTACTGGTGACGTCACTCCCTATTGTGTCTTATCACCAGCACAGGAGCTTGTTTATGTTTCTTAGTGGCGAACTTTAACCATTTAGAGCTCCATTAGCTTCTACCCTGCTGCTGAGACGTCTCCATCACCAATGATCCCTCTGAGAGGCCCAGCTAGGAATTCGGAGCTGAAATGTCAGTCACTGCTGTAGAACTGCCCACAGCCTGAACAGAATGTGGGAGTCTGAAGATGTAGGACCTCTCACGGTCTGAACAGGAAGTGGGAGCCTGAAGCTGTAGAACCGCCCACAGCCTCAACAGGAAGTTGGAGCCTGAAGCTGTACAACTGCCCACAGCCCGAACAGAAAGTGTGTCTGAAGCTGTAAAACCACCCACACCTGAACAGGAAGTTGGACCCTGAAGCTGTAAAACAAGCCCACAGCCCGAAACGGGAATTTGTGGCTGAAGCTGTAGAACCACCCACAGCCTGAACAGGAAGTGGGAGCCTGAAGATGGCTGTGAAGAACAGGCTCTGTGAAACAACACGGTGAGCACACTGCTTTAACATTTAGCATAGTAGCTTGAGCAGAGGACACCAAGTGGTGTTAAATCTTTAATAAACCAGTGAGTGAAACTAATCCTCTAAGTAGCAACGAAAAACGTATAATGTACATTTTGGAAAAAATCACTACCCAAAAGATAATCCTTCTAAAATGTTGGTGCATTTAAAACTATGTTCACATTTTTTAAGGAAGGACCATTAAGATGTAAAGACTTCTAGCTACATACATCTTCTATTAAAGGGGTTTTCTAACCATGCTGTTTCACAGTTACAGGCAGATTCAGACTCTGAGACTGGTCAGGCTGTGGGTGGGACTATAGCAGTGATTAGAATATTTAGCAAACAATAGAGTACAAAATGCTACTTTTGCTTGAAGGAAGGAAAACAATTGCTTATCAGGTAATCAATATGATCTTATTATACAAAGTCTCTGCTTTTGAGTAAATCTGAAAAAGGGTGTTAATCACCCCCTGTTCTCTGCCCAATTCGGGGGGGAAAAAGGGGGAAACAGAAAACCTAGAGCCCCTTTGGGTTTTCCACTCGGGGCAGATAAAAAAAACCCTACTGAGCGGGGTAAATAAAAAAAAAAGAAATTTGAAATTTAGTAAAAGCCTTCAATTACCTTTTCCCTACATTTGAAAGGGAAGCTTTGAAAAGGGGAAAAAAACCCCTTTTAAAGGTTTCTTTAAAAAAACCAAAATCCGATTTTGTTGTCTGCATACAGCTGGTTTGAAGACGGGTAAGGGGCCCTAAACTTTTCAATAAAGGGCCAAAAGAAACCCAGGTAAATAGATTATTTTCAGGGCAATTTATAAACGAAACCCATAAAAATGTAGAAAACCCAAATGTGACAAAAAACCTGACCTGAAAGTTTTCCCCGGGACTTTTGGGGAACAAAAACATGGAAATTCTTTTCAACAAACAGTGCCACCCAAAAAATGGGGTCTGTCTGGTTTTTGGGTACCCAAAAGCTGTTATGAGAATGGGGCAGAGCTGCAATCCCAACATTCACCTGAGAAAATTTTGGGTCCCGGGTTTTTTAAAAGAAAAAAAAGCCATTTTTTTTCAAAACCCCGGGGAATTTTTTTAGAAAAATTAATTTTTTTTTAAACTCGTTTAACTTTCCCCCGGGCGCATCAACTAACCCTTTAATAAAAAAGTACCGTATATACCCCGAGAAAAACCCCCGATTTTTTCCCAGCAAAAAAAACCCGTGCTGAAAAACCCCCCCTTTGGTTTAAACCCTCGGTCACTGTCGGGGCCCCGGGGCGCTTGCGATCCCGGGCCGAAAAGGGACGCTTCAGTTATATGCGGCCCCTCAGGGAGCGCTTGTAATTGAACCCCGGTCAACCCCCGAAAATTTCCCCGGGCCGGGAGGGCCCCGGGCGCTGTCGGCATTCTCTTTCCCCTTGTATGGACTCCTCCGGAGCGCACACAGGTGAAGAGATCCCATTTGGGGAGCAAGAGCGAGCCCCTTTCCGGCTCCGCAGGGCCCGGGGGGCCCGCGGTTTCCCGGGATTTTCCGGCACGGGACGGGGGTTTTCATCACGGGTGGCGGCCTGATGACATACCCGGGGGGGAAGACAGGGGCGGGAGGTTTGGAAAGGGGGGAGGCGGACCCGGCGAGGGAGAGGGGAAGCAGCGGGGAGCCAGTTAAGGGGGTTTTTTTTTTGTTTTAAAAACCCCGGGGCCTACAGCCTGCCTTAGGACCTATACCTGGCTTCCCCTGCAAACGGGCCTACTTATGGGGTCCCTATCCCGGGCCTATACCCGGGGCCTAAAAAGCCTACCTTTTAGGACCTATCCCTTTCCCAAACCCGCCTCCCCCCTATGGGAAACCTATACCGGGTATACCCTGCCTACACCCCCTAATATAGGACCTTCCCCCGGGCAAAACCCTGCCTGCCCTAAAAGGACCTTACCTCCCTAAAACCCCTCCCTTAAAAGCCCCTAAAGGACCTAAAAACCTGCCTAAACCCCCTACCCTTATAGGACCTATAAAACCCCCCCCCCCCCTTGCCAAATACCCTGCCAATCCCAAAAGGCCAAACCCCATAGGCCTATCCCTTTGCCTACAGCCTACCTATGGGACCTATACCTCCCAAAAGGGCCTGCCAAAGGGCCTCCCTTATAGGGCCCTATACCCCATTGCCTAAGCCTCCCTATAGGACCTATCCCCCTTCCTATACCCGGGCCTAACCCAACCTATAGGACCTTCCCCCGGGCCAAACCCGCCTACCTATAGGGACCTATACCTGCCTAAAACCCTGCCTACAGCTCCCCAAAAGGGAAACCTATACCTGCCTATCCCCGGGGCCTAAGCCAAAACCTAGGACCTTTAAACCTTTTCCCCCCCAAATATTTTTAAAACCCCTGCCTACACCCTTTGCCAGAGGCCCCAAAACCGGGCCTAAAACCCTGCCTAAGGGGAAAACCATCCCTTTCCTATAGCCTATTTGGGACCTATACCTGGCCTATACCTGCCTAGGGGGCCCCTTCCCTGCCTATAGAGCCTAGAGGACCAAATCCCCCTCCCTTTAAAACCCTCCCCTTAGGAAGGGCCCTATACCTGCCTAAAACCCCCCTTTAAGAAAGGCCCAAATATGCCTAACCTCCAAAGGGGAAACCTTTTAAAAATTTCCAAAACCCCTGCTAAAGCCTGCCAAAAGGACCAAATACCTGCCTAAAGCCTTTTTCCAAAGAAGGACCTAAAATGCCTATACCCTGCCGGGGGGGCCCCCTTATAACCTAAAACGCCTATCCCCTGCCAAAGCCTCCATGGGGGACCTTACCTCCCTAAACCCCTGCCAAGGGGGACCTTTACCTGCCTTTTACCCTGACCTAGGGGACCTTTTAAAACCCTGCAAAAACCCCTCCTTGGGGGACCTATACCTGCCTAAAAGGCCGGGCCGGGGGACCTAAAACCTGCCAAATTAGCCCCGGGGGGGCCCTTTATCCCTGCCATTCCTGCCTAGGGGACCTTTAACCTTGCCAAACCCTGCCTGGGGGGCCCTATTACTCCCCAAATACCCTGCCAAAAGGGGGACCAAAACCTGCCTTTACCCTCCTGGGGGCCCTATACCTCCCTTTTAAGCCTGCCTCGGGGCCCTTATCCCCTGCCTATAAAAACCATCCAAAAGGCCCTAAAACCTCCCTTTTGGGGACATAAAAGGATAAAACTGCCAAATGGGGCCAAAAGCTTATAAACCCCCTATATTGCCCAAAGGGGGACATTTTAAAAAAGCCTATATTGCCTATGTAATTTTATTTGGGATCTATTTTTTTTTTTGATATTCACCAAAAAGCCGCTGCCTTTTTCCCCCCTAAAGGTTATACTTTGGTTTTAATAAGGGTTTCCCGGTTTTTTTTGGGAAAAAATAGGTGCCCCGGTTATACTCGGGGCGGCTTATACCCGGTTTTTATACGGTAAATCCTTTTAATTGGGGAAAGGGGTGCAAATTAAACCAGTTTTCTTGTAAGCTATGTAATGTTCAATTCAATGGTTTGCAAAACAAAAAGATATTTTTAATTTTCCACCAAAAAATTTTCAATAGAAAAAATGAAAAATAGCTGTTTAAATTTTTTTTTGGGTGGGGCTGGTTCTCCCATGAGAAAATGAAGTTGTGCAGACATTTAAAGGAAACCCGTCACACAGAACACACAAACCCGTTCTTTCACCAGCCCTTTTTAAAAAAGGAGGGGTGATGAAACAGATTCATGAAAACACTTTATGGTTTTAAAAAATTTTTAAAAAAACCCTTTAATTGCATTCATTTAAAAAAGTTGCTTATCTTAGGCCCAAGGAACCCCGTGGGGGGCCCATCAGTGATCGC
>JAODAL010032749.1:0-46501 GCA_025379985.1 Phyllomedusa bahiana
GAAAAATAGCGTCTCTGAACAAGAGCTTTTTTGTACTTTGAACACAAATGGCAGCGAATGAATCCCGCGCCTGACAAAGACTACAACACTAACTTTCTGTGAGAGCGAACTGATGGCCTCATTTACCAGTGACTTTATTGTCTCTTTATCAATTCGGGGAACACAAATAAGACTCGATGTATCATTCCATTTTTCCCTTATTTTTAAGTACCTAATTGTCACAATACACGGGCTTTTGTCCCCACAGCGGTGCGCAGTGCAAGAACAGGCACATGTGGATCGTCATTATTTCCCAGCCAAGGTCGCAGTGAAGAAATATCTTGCAAGGGGAAATATTGCCTTGTTCTAAACTTTTCCCTATCGGTAAAAGTCCCACCTGAAATATTCTGCTCTATAGCAATGGTTGCAAACGCTTGCACTTACCGGCAGTGGTATGGAGGCAAGGTGCATTTGGAGGAGGATGTTGAAGCAGGTCTCAGGCAGGGAACTCCTGGATAACAAGTGTATGTGAATGTCAGGGGTCGCTGGGAGATGTAGTGCTCTAAAGCAGAAGGAACCACCGAGGCTTTCAGGTTGGGATCTTGCAGGCTTTACTCATGGCAAGATTTAGCAGGTTAACTACCTCACAACTTTTAGAGATTGCAAAGAGGGTAAAAATTTCCCCAAACCGAAAATGACATTCACCAAGACATGACTCTAACCATGCCCAAAAACAATGACTCAAACCAAACACCCCTCTCCCCTTCCCAAGCATATGAATCACACCAAGACACACCTCAAAACCCTCCAAAACATATGACTCTTTTGGGGTTATGCCTTAACCATGTCCAACATTGAATCCACTACCTGCCTTAACCACACAGAAACATGACTTCACCCCAAAGACCCCCTTAACCCGCCCAAAATTTTTCCACACCAAGAACACCTCAACCACCCCAAAACTATGTATCCAAGGATGCCTTTTAAAACCCGCCCAAACACTGACACACCCCAAGACACCCTCTAACCACGCCCTTTCACAAACGCCAATTTTTTTAACAGCCAAAAGGGATGCATTTTCCTACATTGTAACCAATGATGAAACAAAGTAAGTTGTTGTGTAATATACAGTAGGAAGCAAAACGTACTTTTTTAAAACAAGAAAGTCAGTTCAATTGACACAAAAATATTTCCCAAAAAAAAGGGACATTTGTAAACTAAAAGGGGGCAGAGGGACCGGGGTTTAAAAATAGGGAAAGTCCCTCCAAGAAGGGGCACTTGGGGGTATGAAATTCATTTTTTCTCATTGAGTTTACAGGAACTTTACATGTGGTTCTTAATCTTTGCTCACCATTACAATTGCTTTTCTGGCAATTCCATAACTTTGGGCGACATGTCCCAACACGCCAACGCCAGTTTTTTGGTCTATTTTGCACCAAAACCACTTTTGACGCCATATTCTTGTTGTAAATGAACTGTCATACATCAAAACTAGGTGCATTATACGCCGGGCACGACACTTTGTAATGCTCCTAAATATGGGGCGCTATGCATCCTCATTGCGCATTTAGGTGCATTACATATATCACCAATGATATGCTATGTGCCGCGAGTTGCGCAATGCGCCTTTTTTGACGCGATTCGCCTTTTTAGCCACATTAAGTTTTCTATGCAGGGTATACCTGATGCCAGTTTTGGACATGATCAGACTTTCTGGCACACTATAAACTGATTTAATGCGCCTAAAACTGGCGTGGAAATGCCACTTTTCTGACACTTTTTCGCCCTTTGTCTCTCAGGACTTCTCATATCAGCCTGCAGAGCATATGCCATGCCTAAGGGTTATTAACTATACCTTGGTACAGGCTCAGACTGACCCACAGGGGAATAGGGGAAACCCGTGGTAGGCCCCTGAGCATGGTAGACCTGGAGTTTTTTTTTAACTGCATGTACATCCTCAGAAGTGGCAAAAAGCAAGAGGCAGAGAGTAGGAGGCATCTACAGTCATTAACAGTAGCTGTAGGGTGGGCCCCTAAAATAAACTCCACCGGTGGGCCCAGAAACAACTCAACTGGTGGGCCCATAGCGTCAACTCCACTTGTGGAACCCAGGCCACTGAGTCTGACACTGCCTTGGTACCCTCCCTTGACTATGTCTTCAGTCCTTCTCTTTCTCTATACCTCTTCCTCTCTTCCAGGGCAGTTCCCCAGTCTGTCCTTTAGGTTTCTCTCTCTTCCTTCCTCTGCTTTTTGTTCTCTCCCATCTTCTTGCTCTCCTCTTTGAGCTCACAGGCTGATGCTTTGCCTTGTAACCTGTTTCCTCTCACCGCCAGCTATATGTATATCACCTACATGTATATCACCTAGCAAGCTTAGACAGGGGTGAAAGGGAAACCCCCTGTAGGCCCTTGGGCATGGCAATTTTGGGATTGCTTTTCAGAGAGAAAAGTTGAGGGAAAGAAGCAGAAAGCAAGAGAAGACATAAAAGAGTCCTATGCAGTATATGCAGTCATGTACAGTAGCTTTAGGATAGGTGAACAATTCTACTAGCCTCAAGAATGACTTTCACTGGTGGGCTCCATGAGTCATCTCTACAAGTGATCTCTAGACACCCAGTCTGATGCTGAACGGGAAGGAGGAATTAGAGGAAAATGGGACCCAAAGCAAGAGCAAAATAAAATCCATGGTGGTGTTTGATGTCACTGTGACATCATAATAACCGGACAGCCTGGTGCTTGTTGGTCACCCTAGCCATATTTTGCTGAATAAATTAACTTGTGGCCCCCATAAGATACTTCTCCTTCCTTTATTTGATAGTTCAGGGATTCGCTTATAAAGAAGAAGATTTGTGCAGGTTCTCATGGAGAAGAGTAAAGTGTCCATTGGGTCCTCTTCTTTTATGGATCCTGTAGCCACAACTTTGGCTGCCCCATGGTATGCATATCCCTGTATAACAAGTACCTTTGTTGCATTTGTACTTTTCTTGCATTGATGTCCCCCAAAAAATTTGATTTAAAGTAAAAAATGAGGCAATGGTACTAACTTGAGCCCCCCAACTTCTACAATTATACGTTTATCTGCCTGCGGTGTTGGCACAACCACACATCATGATAAGGATTCGGTTAGACCAATGATGGATCAACCCTACCTTGGGGAAATGTTAAATTCTCTGTTGAATGTTTTGGAATTTACAGCTGCAACCATTATTTTACTTCTCCAGTGCATATAAAATTAAAACAATGCATTTGCAAAAAAATCTTGATCAGCGGATTTCAACCAATCTGTGTTTCTAGCTCTTACACAGACCTATGTGTGTCCATGGCTACAGACTACATAAAACCTTGTGTGTAATCCAGGGCTGGGACAACAGGTTGGTGAAGGTAGGCGAAAGCCTAAGGCAACTCTTCAACCCAGACAGGAAAGGGGATGCAAGTAGATATGGATTGGGATGAATTTTCTATTGGGGGGCATTATGCCTTATTTATCTAGGGCACAAGAATACCTTGTGCTTCTCCTGGTATAGTCTGGTTCTGCAGATATTTATTACTAAACTGCTTCTTTTATCTAGCCTACAAAGTTTATAAGGCTCCATTTACATCATGTTAATGCCCTACATTTGTGGTGTATATCCGGTTAACTTGAAAAACTAATCCCCTGATAGAGCATGCCTTTGTGTCGGAAAAATTATGGGTGTCACGTGTGTATGGATCTGCCCCAGTATTCTTTCCTTTCAGCCCAAAAACTGCCGCAGCCCTGTTCTCTAGATTTATAATCAGGTGCACTCCAAAATTAGGCGCATCATCGGCTGCCTGTGGCACTTTGTAATGCGCCTGAGATGTGGAGGCGTCGCACCACAACCGTATGATTCTACACATTTATGATGGGAGGATGGCAAAACTGGGACCATTATTGCTGGGACAGGTAGACCAAGTAAAAAGAGGTTTACATGATCCTGATTTGTTGTTTTGGAGCTAGAAAGCGCTAAGGGCCACATGTATGAACCTGTTTAGGTTAAAACTCACTCTTTTGCCCGTATGTTACTATGGGCAAAAGAGTGACTTTTAGACCTAAACAGGTTCATACATGTGGCCCTAAATCTATGACCCGCAGTAGAACAGGTTCATAGATTGAGGCGTATTCTACACTACAAAAAATTGTCGTCTGGGCGCCAAAATAAATACATGTCACCTTATGTGTATACTGTAAGTTCCATAAATAGGGCAAACATAGTTCAATATAGACAATATTTTCTCTATTCGTTCCAGTGACTGTCTCATGCCCTCGTCATGGTATCCATCAAGATACATTTTCAAGGTATCCTAAATGAAGGGCATGATCGTAATGGTAGTGGGGCTTAACAGTGGACCGATGATGTGGAGAAGCAACATAAATGGTTTGTTTATAGCTTACTTGTCAACATTTAAAATTGGGAAATTCAGGCCCCACGCTAGAAGTGCCTGAAAACAACCCAAAAAAATCTAAGGGCATGTCCCCACGGCACAGGTTTTCAGCTGGATTTACAGACGGTTTTCAGATTTGAATGGCGTCTGTAAACCAGCTGTCAGTCTTTTACATGGATTTTAATGGAAAATCCGTGTACAAGTCTCCACTGTACGGATTGTCCGCAAAATATTTTTTTTTTAGACTGCCGGCGGTCCAAAAAACTTAGAACATGTTCATTCTTCAGCCCGGTTTTCGGGTGGAATATGAACATGTTGGTGTGAAGAGGGAGGGCTTAAATCCACAAATCACAGAGAAAAGCCTCCCCCATGCGTGCCAAAAACAGACCAAATACCAGTTGGTATTTCCTGACTGGTATTTGGTCTGTGTGGTGTAGACGCAGCCTAAGGCTATGTTCTCACGGCAATAATTGCAGGACGTATTTCGACCACTATTAGGCCGTGTGCTTGGGAGCGGGGGCAGTGTGGGGGGACCGGCAGCCCGCCGGCCCCATAGACATTCATTATTCACGGCGCATATAAGCCATGAATAATTGACATGTCACTTCTCTCCCTGCTCGCCGTATTGTGGTATGAGAACTGTGGATTACCGTAATGACTGGAACGTATCTCGCCTCGTACTTTGCGCCGTACTGCGCTAAATACGGGGCGAGATACATCCAATTTTAAGTCGTTTGAACATAGCCTAAATATACGTCTACATGGCAATGACTTACACTTGGTTTTTCAGTCGGTTTTCGGATTTTTAAACTGTTGAAAAACCAACTGTAAACCACTTTCATTCCAAGTGGTGTTAACCGCTTCGGATTTTCTGAGGTTGGATTTAAAATCCAAAAAGAACTTGAAACTTACATTCTTCTGCTGGATTTCCAACGCAAAATGTAGTGTTCAGTGTCAATGGTCTGACCGAATCTGAAAACCGCCTGCAAAATTTGAGCAAAAAAATGCAGCAAAAAATGTAGACTAATTGTAAAATGACGTTGGATTCTGTTGTGGAATCTGACCAGTATTTTACCATTTCTGTGCGGAGCTCCCCTAAGACTGCCCCTAGAATGCTGACTTTTGATTTGGACTTTCACCTTTTTTGGTTCTTTGTGGGAACATCCAACCAACATTGTGATTTTTGGCAACTATGTTATAGTTTATGACACGTGAAACTCATAGACCGACATAGGAGCAGTACACAAGATAGAGGGATATTTCTAATCAAGACAAATGTGTACATTCCTAAACCCCCATGGACCTCAATAGACTTCATGACATTTGCACATTTTGTACTATCAGCTGAAAATACAGTAATTGCCTATATGTCTCCGTCTGGCTGTCTGGCTCCATAGACTCACACAGACATTATTTGATGAAAACCCATGCGTTGCGGCATTTTCTTTGAGAAGTAATGAATTTTACCAGTCAGGAGGCGATATTCATATATGAGCTAAAAATAATGACTCTTTGACTACAGTTCTATTTGTTTCCTTAAGTCTTAAAAATTGAGACATCAATATATTGTATGTTTCATTGGCTTCCTTTCCATATATCCTATCCCAAGTCTATTCCACAAAGTGATGGAAGAAAATACTCCATTTAATGCCACTAATATTTTTACCCTCTGTATTCTTTCCCCCATGGGAACTGAAAGTCTTTTTTTCTCCTGACCTAATCTAAAAAGCAATTTTAATCTCCTAACTCTGATATTATGTTACTTGCAGCTACACACAGATCAATCTTAATATCCATTGATAAGGATGTAATGAAATCAAAGAGATGCTGAAAATGTCTAATTCCAGCAGCTCCATAAATTAGTTTTTTTTTTTGTATCCCCCAACAGGATGCTTTGTCTCGAAGGTCATATCTAGGAGTGAAGAGCAAATGTATCCTATCCAGGGACTTATTCCATCTGACACACTGGCACTGTGCAGAGCACAATTTAATAGATATTGGATTGTGACAGACTGGGGGAACTTGGAGACTTACTGGAATCATGTTATTTATTTTCCTAGATTTCTCTGGTTACTTCACCAGCATAACACAACACAGTTAAGGCTGATGCTTCTGCTGCTATGTATTTATGGAGACATTTTTCATGTGTATATAACATTTTAATGCAGTTTGCCTGTAAGCATTTAGAATAAGCACCACCCTGAAATGCACATTCACAGATTGCAAGAAAGTTTGTAATGTAATCTTGAAAATCCAGTCCCAATCACTTACCTTTGGAGTTGTTAGCTGGTTCCTGACTGGGCTGTTTATCTCCCTTCCTTACCAGGCACATTTTTCTTTTCCTTGAGAGCAAAAAAATGAAATACAGCGGAGGAAAAAAGTATTTAACTCCCTATCGACCGCCCACCGACTTTTGGCGTCAGCTGGTGCTGGTTGTTTGTCTGCAGCGACGTCATTTGGTGTCGCTGCAGACATCGGAGTTTGAGGAACCTGGGCGCCGCAGCTGCGCTGAGATCGGGGCTGTACTACACAGCCCTGATCCCAGACCATCTCCTGCGAGCACCGGATAGCGGCGGAAATCTCCGCAACCCGGTGCTTTAACCCTTTGATTGCGGCGGTGTGTTACCCTGAAAGGGTTTCCCTGCTCTGTTGGGTGATCGGAACACCCGTTGACCCGACAGAGCCCGGGGAATGGCTGCACAGTCAGCCCTGGGGACCCAGAGTAGCCCCAGGGCTGTCTGTGTAACAAGCCAGTGACCCGGACACACTGTGTGCTGTCCTGAACACTGCCTGTGTCAAAGGGACACAGATTAGAATGTATTAGCATATATTAATATGCTAATACATTACAAAGTGTAAAGAAAAAAATTTAAAAAAATGTAAAACAGTTCTCCCTTCAGGGGAGTAAAATAAAAAGTAAAAAAAAAAACAGAAAAAGTGTAAAATAAATAAATAATAAAATAAAAATAAATATTAATAATATGTAGAATTAATCTAACAAGTTATTAATTGGGAAATGTGAATGTTGTAAAAAAAAAAAAAATACTGCAATTGTTTATAAGTGAACTTAAACTATTCCCCCATAAAGTACAACTTGTCTCGAATAAAACAAGGCCTCATACAGCTGCATCATTAAAAAAATAAAAAAGTTACAACTGTTGAAACGCAAGGAAGCAAAAACTAAAAAAATGTTCTGGTCATTAACTACTTTTCAGGCGTTCGGCTTAAGGGGTTAAACTATGAATGTGTATGCCGTATTAAAACTAAAGGCTTCTCATTCAATACTTCTTTAATTTCAAATTGTCTTCAGACGTAATAACATCCATTCAATCATACATAGCAAAGTTCATTGAAATGCAAATATAACAAATGTAACCTGGGATCTACTATGTAGGCTCTAAGGGCGACATGTATGATCGGGATTTGCGCCTGATTTCAGGCGTATACTGCGCTTCACTGCGCCGATTCCACTGTCGGATGCAGGGATGCACTGTTAGCCGCAACCTTCGCCACTTTCGTATGCGCCTAACATGAAGGGGCGTGCAGTGGGCGCGGAGTGGGCGTTCTGGGGCGGGACGCGACACTTTCGAAATATTCGAGGCATGCATGATTGCGGGTCGGCAAAGTGAGACGCATTGCAGGTCCGAAAGGCAGACCTACTTCAAAGTGGTCTACCGGAGTCAGAGGAGGCGAAGGGAAGCTAGAACTGATTGTAATGGGGCAATACAATACAGTTACAACAGTACAGTAATAAAAAAGAGTTGTCTTTCAAATGAATGAATGAAGTGAAAAATCAAAGTTGATTAAAATCCATTGCAATGTATAGAAAAAGTTGCTCATTTAAAATGAAAGCAAATATCTATAAGATCTCAAAAGAAAGAAATATCAGCTAGAAAAGGTCTTAAAAAAGGGAGAGAAATCAACTAATTTTACATTAAATAAGCCAATGCAGATGTTGTACAGATGTTAATGTTGGTCCTTTTTTTAAATAAAAAATGAAGATGTATTTGATTTCCTTTCACCGTTTATTCTATTTTGTATGTACAGCAAGAGCCAGCACAGCACAGAACCTGTGGTTCTCCAAGCAGGATTTCTATGTTCCCAGGGCTTAGTTCTGGACATATTTACGGATGTATTTACGTCCGCAAATACAACACCAACTAAGCCTAAAATAATGAACAAGTAGCTTAGAATGGCTACCAATGGGAAATCCGAACGTATTTATGAACGTATTTCCAGCCTGTCTAGAAACTTAATACGTTAGGCGCAGTCCTTATGCGCCTAAGTTCCGCACTGCGCCTCACACACTGGCGAAGCGCAGGGAACTTTACACCACATGTATGAACGCACTTCGGGCGCCGACATAAATGAGGCGCAGCTTACACTAAAAATAACGTGAAAACAGGCGCTTCGACGCACCTATCTTCATAAATGTTGCCCTAAGTCCTCAGTGTTCGGCGCACTCGCCAATGAATAGAACACAATTCAATATACTTTAGGACTGAGCGTTCATACAGCCGGTGGCTGCTACCTCCATGCCTAACACACCTGAGAAAGGGGGCGTGCCTATCCCCCAAAAGGTCGCGTGTGTTTGGCATGGAGGTAGCAGCCACCAGCTGTATGAACACTCAGTCCTAAAGGATATTGAATTGTGTTCTATTTGTTGGCGAGTGCACCGAACACTGAGGACTTAGAGCCTACACAGTGGATCCCAGGTTACATTTGTTATATTTGCATTTCAATGAACTTTGCTATGTATGATGGAATGGATGTTATTACATCTGAAGACAATTTGAAATTAAAGAAGTATTGAATGAGTAGCCTTTCAGTTTTAATACGGCATATACGTTCATAGTTTGGATATTTACAGGCAGGTGGGGTCCTGCTAATGCCATGGTAACCTGGGACATTTAGTGCTATTTGTCTGTGATGAAAAAAGTATTTAGTCAGTCACCAATTGTGCAACTTCTCCCACTTAAAAAGATGAGAGAGGCCTGTAATTGACATCATAGGTCGACCTCAACTGTGAGAGACAAAGGGCCACATGAATGAAAACTGTGTAGGTCTAAAACAAGGTTTGTTGCCGCATCAACCAATCAGAGCGCCCCTTTCATTTCATATTGTGCTCTGGAAAAATGAAAGGGGTGCTCTGATTGGTTGCTATGGACAACAAAGTGAGTTTTAGACCTAGACAGTTTTCATACATGTGGCCCTAAATGAGAAAACAAATCCAGAAAATCCCATTGTCTGATTTGGACAGGATTTATTTGCAAATTATAGTGGAAAATAAGTAATTGGTCAACAACAAAAGTTCGTCCCAATACTTTGTTCTATCTCCTTTGTTGGCAATGACAGAGGTCAAACGTTTTCTGTACAGGGCCGTTCACACGGCTTATTTCAGGGACAGTTGCAGCCGTATTGCGCGCCGTACTGCGCTGCAATACGGCTGCAATCCGTCCCAGTCACTACGGTAATCCACAGTTCTCATAGAGAACTGTGGATTCCATCTCTCCTCCTCGCTCGGCGAATCCGCCGGGCAGGGGAAAGGGACTCCCACATTATCCCGACGGGACAAGCGCCCCCGCCCCCGTCCCACCGCTTATTCAAGCCGTAATTGCGGGCGAAATCCGTCCCGCAATTACGGCTTGAATAAACCGTGTGAACCAGCCCTAAGTCTTCACAAGGTTGGCACACACTGTTGTGGGTATGTTGCCCATTCTAAGAAACTACACCCCTCAAAGTATTCAAAACACCCATTAGGTGTTTCACAGGAATAAAAGTAAAGTGGAGGTGAAATTTCAAAATTTAAAGATTTTCAGTTTTTATCCATTATTCACAGGAACACGGTAGATGTGACCAGGGAAATGCAACATAATTTTGATTCCCCAGATTCTGCCATTTTTTAGAGATATCCTAAATGTGGCCCTAGTGCGCTATTTGGCTCAACCACAAGCCTCAGAGTAGGAGGAGCACTTACCAGAATCTAGGGCCTATTACTGCTAGTCCCATGTCGTGATCATGTGGGGCTCATTTGCAGTCCCACCCGTAACCATACGTCCATTTGTGGGAATGCACCTACTGCTAGGACATATGGGTGCGTCCCATGTTGGCCAGGGGTTAATAACGATGGAATCTTTAACATATCCTTCTGGACTTGACGCTGGAGTCGTACTCGTATTTCCTTTTTTTTTTTGCTCTCGTGATGTGGCTTTTTCTTTCTCTGAGCTGTTCTGAGATGGAGGATTTCATTAACACATGGTGAGCTGGAACGTTGTGTTGTTTATACATGTTTCTTTTCCGTAGTACATGCAGGTTTGAATGCTAGAACGCTTTCTTGAACTATTTTTTCGCCATTTCTACTGGATATGTTTAGCTTTATTTTTAAGTAATTTTTACTTCTTTAGCAACATGAGGGAAAATAGTAAAACAAAAAAAAAAGTTTTCTACATTTATTTATCAGCAAAAGTGGCACTAAAATTAGTCTTGTAATTGTGTCACTTTTCTATCACAGACATCATGGGCAGTTTGAACTGGTAGTAATAATTTTAATCAAGTTTTATTTTGTGTGTTTTTTTATTGTTTTAGTTTACATATTTTGCACCCTATAAAGGTATTTTTATACCCCTTTTTTCTGATTTTCACTGTAACAGGGGATGATATAAAAGCCCAAGTTACAGGGGAACTCTAAGGGAAATACGTCTCCTGCACTGACTACAGAGCTGATCTGAGTCTGTAAAGACCCAACAGTTCTTGCACTTACTGAGCCATGGTGGACACAAGACCGCCGGTCATGGAAGTAGAAGGTTGACAGGTTTCCAATCTGTCTGTGTATACAGAGCTCATTGAGCACTGTATACACAGTGATGGGGAAGGCAGGGATGGTAAAAAAATCATTCCTGTCTTTTTAGTGGAGAGCTCAGCTATCGCTGACAGGTGGTTTTCCACCCATACTGCTGCACAATTAGGTCCAGAACATCTGTGCAGAGTTAAACTGGCACCACCCAGACATTTAAAGAGAACTTGTCACATAGATTATGCCCCCTTGTGAGGACAGCAGAAGCTAGTGTCAAACCTGCTGTTTCCAGAGCCGTGTCCATTTTTCTGTAAGATGCTGTAGTTTTAGAGTATTTAATGCTGAAATCTGCAGTTTTCAGCCAGAAAAGAGTCTGTTTAATTGATGGCCCGCCCACCTGACTAGCCCCGCACACCTCACAACTGATTAACTATTACTTTGAACATGTACATAATTGTCAGGTGGGTGGGGCTAGCCTTGGGTGGGCAGGGATAACACCTGCTCATGATTAAGCCGGACTCTTTTCTGGCTACAAACTGCCAGATTTGAGCATTAAATACTCTAAAACTGCTGCATCTTACAGAATAAGGGACACAGTGCTGGAAACAGCAGGTCTGTAACTAGCTTGGGGGGCATAATCTATGTGACAGGTTATCTTTAAAGATGACATGTAGTCAACAAGTAGTTAAAGTTTTCCACTCTATAATGTCTTTATAATGTTATAACATTTTATATATGTAAATGGCAATCTTCAATTCCAATTTTGAAAACGATCCAGCATTTCAATGTTGCAGAAATTCAAACTAAATTTTTCGGAAGTAATGACTATACATTGCGGAAAAGTAACAGTTCCATTTACGCGTTTCAAACCAAAAAAATGTGTTCTTAGTCAAAGCGATGATTAAGTAAATTTTTTTTGCAGTGTTAAACTGACGGATCCTTTTCAAAACTGGACTTGTAACTACCAATGCTTTACTTGGAGCCTCTTCCATACAGTTGGGATCTATGAGTACTAGTGAGCTTGGTTCCTTTCATTTCATTTTGTTCAGTCTCCAATTACCAGGGATTAAATTATTGATCAGTGTAAGTTTCCCTCTACAGGAGAGGAAACTGGGCCCCACGTGGACGGTAGAGAGACAGAAGACAGAACCACTGATGTGGGCTTAACGAGGTCCCCCAAGGGTGTGTCCCATAGGATTATTATTTGGACAAAGACCTGGGGTGCACACCCATACATACTAAAGCAATCAATTATCAGAAATGTTCATTAGTTGAATCATATGCCGAAAACGTCATTGGTAAATCAGATTTATATTCAGAAAACTTTGGTAAAAGAATATTTTTATATAACGTGCATCACATGATTCTTAGCTAAGCTCTACTTGTGTGCAATAACAGCGACATCATACATTATAGACTAAGATATCTAAATATAGCATAGATTAAGGAACCAAATCCAGACAGACAGTCTTATGATTCATACCATCATCTCTTTACAAAAATAATTTTTCTTTATATCAGAAGTCTTGTTAAATGAATGCAAAAGAATAGAAGTGGATGCATGTTGAGCAAAATTTATATTTAAATAGTGGAACCTTAGACAATTTCTTCCACGCAGGCTTCTAAAATGCATGTATTCAAAATTCTGCTCCTAAACTATTTTTATATTAATGCATTAAACTCCTATCTACAAAAACAAGGTGCAGCCCACATTCCTGTTCATAGTAATGGCTCCTGGAAAGTAATTGTATGAACAAAAAAAAAACAGTCATGTGACCCTGGTATCCAGGTGATAGTAGTGTATGGAGTAGCAGAACTTCTCCAGTATTGCTACCTCCAGCAGCGTCTCATCATGTGACCACCACACAGGTCATGTGACCCCTGGTATCCAGGTAACAATAGTGTATGGAGGCGCAGAACTTCTCCAGTATTACCACCTCCAGCAGCATCTTATCATGTGACCACCACACAGGTCATGTGACCCTGGTATCCAGGTAACAGTAGTGTATGGAGGGAGCAGAACTTCTCCAGTATTGCCACCTCCAGCAGCGTCTATCATGGACCACCACACAGGTCATGTGACCCTGGTATCCAGGTAATAGTAGTGTATGGAGGCAGCAGAATTCTCCAGTATTACTACCTCCAGCAGCTCTTATCATGTGACCACCACACATGTCATGTGACCCTGTATCAAGGGAACAGTTAGTGTATGGGGAGCACACTTCTCCAGTATTACCACCTCCAGCAGTTCTTACATGGACCACCACACAGTCATGTGACCTGTTATCCAGGTAACAGTAGTGTATGGAGGACAGCTTCTCCAGTATTACCACCTCCAGCAGCATCTTATCATGTGACCACCATACAGTCATGTGACCCTGGTATCAGTAACAGTAGTGTATGGAGGGAGCAGAACTTCTCCTGTATTACACCCCAGCAGCGTCTTACCATGTGACCACCACACAGGTCATGTGATCCTGGTATCCAGGTAACAGAAGTGTATGAGAAACAGAACTTCTCCAGTATTACCATCTCCAGCAGGTCTTATCATGTGACCACCACAGGTCATGTGACCCTGGTATCCAAGTAACAGTCGTGTATGGAGGAGCAGAACTTCTCCAGTATTACTACCTCCAGCAGCATCTTATCATGTGACCACCACACAA
Source organism: Phyllomedusa bahiana (assembly GCA_025379985.1). Taxonomy (NCBI): domain Eukaryota; kingdom Metazoa; phylum Chordata; class Amphibia; order Anura; family Hylidae; genus Phyllomedusa; species Phyllomedusa bahiana. The sequence goes on from JAODAL010032749.1 coordinate 13,838, forward strand.
ATAATGTGACCCTGGTATCCTGGTAACAGTAGTGTATGGAGGAGCAGAACTTCTCCAGTATTACACCTCCAGCGGTCTTATCATGGGGACCACCACACAGGTCATGTGACCCTGGTATCCAGGTAACAGTAGTGTATGGAGGAGCAGACTTCTCCAGTATTACACCCCAGCAGCTTCTTATCATGTGACCACCACACAGGTCATGTGACCCTGGTATTCAAGTAACAGTAGTGTATGGAGGAGCAGAACTTCTCCAGTATTACCACCTCCAGCAGTGTCTTACCATGTGACCACCACACAGGTCATGTGACCCTGGTATCCAGATAACAAGTGGTATGGAGGAGCAGAACTTCTCCAGTATTACTACCTCCAGCAGCGTCTTATCATGTGACCACCACACAGGTCATGTGACCCCTGGTATCCAGGTAACAGTAGTGTATGGAGGAGCAGAACTTCTCCAGGATTACCACCTCCAGCAGTGACTTATTATGTAAATTCAATTTTGGGTTAACCTATTCTGGGTCAGATTTCACATCTATAGTGTAATAGTATGAAGAAGCTGAGCTCTTGGTTGCATCATGATGCATCTAGTGTTAGGGATATCCTTAAAACTTTTTAATTTCTTGCTATTGGGAGTGTCTGGAACTGCTATAGAGTTGGGAAAATGCAACATGTGCAGGAAGAAACAATTAAAATGTGCTCCCATCTCAGATATTTATGACATATCCACAGGATTATTAGCTATTACATTTCCTAAGGGCCCTGTTAAGGTTGGTAATGATCAAAATCTGACTTTTTTTCTAACCCTATCCAGGTCTCTAATCCTATTCCTAATGGCTATTAGTGTTATCCAATGTAAATTTGATTATTTACCTGTTAGGAATTGGACGTGGACATTTTACATAAATGAGTCTTATGGGCATTCTGATGGGTGGGTGTTGAGGCCTCTATGGGACACTCAAAGCCCCATTCGTTGGTTTATATGACCCAAATATTCTTTCAAACAAGTAATTGGGGAAGATAAAGTGTTTGGACAGCTTTTAAAAACAGGAGTAGCTCATCCATTCCAAGTCTCACAATCTGATTTATCAATTTGTCTTTGCTAAAACTCAAACTTAGGGCCTAAATAAAAGAAATGTTATCAATGTACTTTTCTCAATTCGATTATTTTCTGTATCTAGATATTGTTCACAGGCTTAGTGCACTTACTTGGGTCAGCCCAAATAAAATTATGTTGAGAATCTTTATTTTATGGGCCTATCTACTGGTACGTGATGTTGGATGAGACACTCCTGGTCTGGTGGCGCTCCAAGTGCAGTGTCGCTTTTGGTCTGATATCATTTCTGGTCACCATATCATTACTTCATATAAAACTGGAAGTGGCATTGAAGGGAAGGGACCTTCCAACACCACTGATGCCTTAATGGGAGCGATGATGGGTCTGGAACGATACGTAAAGTAAGTTATCTACTAAAACACCCTAAAAACTTGAGTTTAATACCTATCAGAAATAAAAGCTAGGAAAACATAGGTCTGTAGAAACATAGATGTGTAGAAGCCCAACCTGGGTTCACGATGTCTCAAAACTAAGGGCGACATGTATGATGGGAGGCGCGTCGAAGTGATTAGTGGAGTCTCATTTTCAGTGTATAATGCGCCTGATGTATGAAAGTGCTTTTTGTGTGTTCATAAATGGTGTGGAAAGTTCATCGTGCTTCGCCTGTGTGTTTGGCGCATTACGGAACTTAGGCACATTAGTGATGCCCAAAACATGTGAAAGGTTATAGATAGGCTGGCAATAAGAGAAGTCATTAGAATAGCATGTCAGTGACTAGTAACTATGGGACTGATCCTGCTTGGAGGACCACAGGTCCCAGCAATACCTGTGCTGTGCTGGCTCTTGCTGTATGTAGAATAAAGGGTGAGAGCAGCAAAACTACATTTCAAATTTAATGTAGTCAAATTTTTAAACATAAAAATCTGAAAAAACATCAAACAGTGGGTTTTTAATGTTAAAATTTGTTTTAGATTTCTATTAATTTTAAATACATTTTATAGGGAAAAATTTTTTATTTTGGGATTTTTATATATTTTTATATTAATTTATATGATCATATTTTTCATTAAATTTACATAATTAAATTTTATACAACTTAATAATTGTAATAAATTACTTTTTATTATTGTACTAGTGGAAGTTGATAAATATTGGACATTTTTGCCCCTTAGGCTATGTTCACACGGCTTAACTGCGGGACGTAATAACGCCCCGCAGTTACGCCGTGTGGCCGGGGACGGGAGATGGGAGGAGCGGGGACCGGCAACTTTGCCGACCCATAGAACAATCACTGCTAGCGGCGGGGTATACGCGCTAGAAAGTGACATGTGAATTATCTCCACCTCGGCGTATTCGCCGAGCCAGGGGAGAGGAGACGTAATCCATAGTTCTTATGAGAAACTGTGCATTAACCGTAGTTACTGGGACGGATTAGCCCGTAATTGGCGCACCCGCGTAATTAGTGACTGAATTACGTCCCGCAGATGGCCGTGTGAACATGGCCTTACAGCAAATCTAGCTTCACTGCGACTCCTCAGGCTCAGGCAGAGCACATTGACATAGGCCTGCCTGTCGGAGCAGTAATGGCCAAAGTTTTGGCCAAACCACATTCATATATGTGGCTAATATTACGAGTGTGGTGCGACGCCTCCATAACGCCCCTTCATGTTAGGTGCATTAGAAAGTGTCAGTCTTACGAACAATGCGCCTGACACATTCATTAGGTGCATTAGACATCGTAGACGGCTCACTTAGGCGCATTGTACACCAGAAAAAGGGTGAAAAACCCAATCATACAGGTCTCCCTAAAATGTTTCACCAGTTCAGTCAAACTAGAGTCAAACTGAACAGGACCTTATTCGAGCAACGCTACTCACAACTGAAACATCAAATACCACAAAGTTATTCCTTTATATTTTTAATACAAAAAAAAAAAGAAATAGAGGAACAAGACAAACAGGAGACAAACGGGACTATCTGGAGAACAATGGAAGCACTTATGTTTGTTATATGAGAAGTTAAAAATTCATAGTATGTGATAAGACAAGAGGAAGCATATTTCTAAAGTCCCATTGATGTGTATAAAAGTGCTAAAGACCCTGAATAATGATCCTGAATAACGGGTGTGTGTTCTTAAGGTTTGATCGATTCTAGCTGGATTGATGGAATTACTTGCAGTTATACAGAGCTGCAGAGACACGTAAAAGGAGGCAGACTTTATGAGTGTTAATCTTGCACTTGCAGGAATCGGTTTTATGTGGGAAATAAAACCATTTGTCCTATATAATGAGAAATGTATTCTAATTTTCCCTTTCCATCCATGTATTTAGAGTTCATTAAGCCTATTACAGTCAGGATTCTAGGAGACTTTAGGTCTTTCTATTGCATGGCTATAAGCAATCTGATTCCATTTAGTAGGTAAGGTACTAATGAGGTGCATTTTAAATGGCCACTAACTTTTAAAAAGATGGGGTAAAAAAAGAGAAAAAATAGGAAAACTTTGTTTAAGTTTATTAAAAAAAATAACCCGCTTCATTTCCTCCCTTAAAGCTTTTTTTTAGATGAAAAAAATCCTTGAAGTCTATTATAAAAGAAAAGATGCCCTGTGAGCTGACTGGGAGATCTGCATTTGTGCTGCCTATAAGTATCAATGGAGAAGGAAGGAGAAGAAGGAGGCTGCAACAGAGTGAGACAAAACATAAAAAAGGGACATGTAAGGTTCAGAAAGTTTCATATTTTACCTATGCTTTTTTACAGTTTCATGATCTATACTTAAATTCTTCTGGATGCTGCTTTTGAGGGTTGTGCATGGTGTATGGGCAGTGTCAGACAGGGGTGCCTTGGGCCCACAGGTGGTGTAGGAGCCCAGGAGTTGAGTTGTTTCTGGGCTCACCAGCTGAGTTTTTTTCGGGGGCCCATCCTACAGCCACTGTAAGTCACTGTAAATCCCTCCTATACTATGACTCTTGGCCCCCCACACCCTCCTTTATGCCTTAACCATAAGGAGAGTATTATAGTCAAAATAAAAACCAAATCCAGGTTCTTGCCCATGACTAAGGGCCCACTGGGGGTTTTCCCGGTTCCCTTGTGGGGGAGTCCGTGCCTGTGTATGGGACAACGATGCAATGGCAATTCGTTTCCACCCACTAACTCATTGATAACTGAACATTTGCTATAGAAACTGTAGATGAGAAAACTGATCAAAAATGCCATATTCTTGTTATTGCCAGAGATAGAGCTACTCCTAATTTACATCCCCTATACAGCTTCTCTCCCCTCCTAAACCCTAAACCTATATATAAAAGAGGCTTCAGCTCCTTTTCATCTATCATATAAAACCCTATATAATCACAGAGCTCAAGCTTCTGTCCCTCTATCATATAAACCCCTATATATCAGAGAAGCTTCAGCTTCTCTCCTCTATCATATAACCCTATATAATCACAAGAGTCAGGCTTTCTCCTCCTCTTCATATAAAACCCCTATATATCACAGAGCTGAAACTCTTCTTCTTTATCATTTAAACCCTATATATTCCACAGGAGCTTCAGCTTCCTCTCCCTCTATCTATAAAACCATATCATAATCACAGAGCTCAGCTACTCTCCCTATCATCATATAACACCTATATACTCACAGAGCTCAGGCTTTCTCTCCTTATCATATAAACCCCTTATATATCAAGTGCTCAGCTCATCCTCCCTCTATGATATACAACCATATATATCACAGTAGCTCAGATTTCTCCCTCTATCATATAATCCTATATATCCACCAGAGCTCAGGCTTCTATCCTTCTATCAATATAATACCCTATATACACAGAGCCTCCAGCTTCTCTCTTCTCTATTCATATAACCCTAATATCACCAGAGCTCTGCTTCTCTTCCTCTAAATTTATTTTATCCCTATTATATCACAGAGCTCAGGCTTTTCTCTTATTCCTTATAACCCTATATATTCCATAAGAGCTTCAAACCTCTCTCCTATATCATATGAAATCCTATATATTACAGAGCTCAGCTTCTCTCCTCTATTCATATTAACAACTAGATTTTCTTAAGAGCTTCAAAAAAACTCCTATTCCTCTATCATAATAACCCCTTAAAATAAAACTGAGCTCAGGTTCTTTTCTCTATCATATAAAAACCCTAATATTATCACGACGCTCAGCTCTTCTCCCTCTATTCATAATAAACCTATTATATCACAGGCCTCAGCTTCTCTTCTCTATCTTATAACCCTATATATCACAGAGCTTCAAGCTGCCCTTTCCTTCTATTCATTTAACCCTATATTATCACAGAGCTCCGCTTTCTCTACCTCTTCATTATCAAATCCCTATATATATTAGAGCTCAATACTCCTCTCACTATCAATATAATCCTATATATTTCAAAGAGTAGCTTCACTCTCCTCTTCAATAAAACCTATCTTATCACGATCTCTGCTTCTCTCCCTCTATCATATAACCCTACATAATCACAGAGCTCAGCTTCCTTTCTCCCCTCTATAATATAACCCTATTATATCACAAGAGATCAGCCTTCTCTCCATCTGTTTCATATAAACCCTAATATCACAAGAGCTCAGCTCCTTCTCCTTCTGTCATATACCCCAATATTATCACAGAGCTCAGCTTATCCTATATCATATAACCTATTAAAATCACAGAAAGCGCTCAGCATTCTGTTCCTTCGATCATTATAAACCCTATATATCAGGAGTGCTAAGCATTCTCTCCTCTATCAATATAACCCCCCTATATATTCACCAGAGCTCAGGTCTCTACCTATATGAATATACCATATATATAACAGAGCTCAGCTCTCTCTCCTCTATAATATAAACCTATATATCGAAGAAGCTTCAGGCTTCCTCTCCTATAACATACAACCCTATAATTTCACTGAGCTCAGCTTCTCTCCTCTATCATATAAACCCTATATATCACAAGAGCTGAACTCCCTCTTCTTTATCCATATAACACTAATATTTCACAGAGCTCAAGTCCTTCCCTTTTCATATAATCCCATATATATCCACAGAGCTCAGCTCCTATATCTAATTCTCTCTATCATATACCCTATATATCCCCACAGAAGCTCAGCTTTCTCTCCTATCATATAAAACCCTATATTATCACAGAGCTCAGCATCCTCTCCCTCTTATGATATAAACCATATATTCACAGAAGCCCCGCTTCTTCCCCTTTTCAAAATAACCCCATATTTTCGGGAAGGGGCTTTAGCCCCCTTTCCTCTACAAAAAACCCTATATATCACAGAGCTCCAAACTTCCCCTTTCCCCTTTTTATTTTTAAAAAAATATATATTCCCCCGGGGGGAGGGGGCCCTTTTTCCCCCTTTTATCATATAAAACCCCTTTTTTTCACACAGCTTGGGCTTCTCTCCTTTTAACATAAAATCCCTATATATCCGAGCTCAGCTCCTCGGGTTTTTTCCCTATTTAATCCTTTAAAAAATCACAGAGCCAGCTTCCTTTTCCTTTTATTATTAACCCCCATTTTATTTACAGAGTCCCCTACTCTTATTCCTTTTAATTTTTATATAAACACAGTTCAGTTCTTTTCCCCCCTTCAAAATTTTAAACCCCACATATCACAAGGGGCTCCGGTTTCCCTTCCCTCTATCATATAAATCCCCAAATATACAGAGCTTTGCTTCTTTCCCCTTTTCATATAACCCTAAAAATTTTCACAGAAACTCTGTCCTCCCCCTCTGTTTATATAACCCAAATTTTATCCCCAAAAAGGGTCCCGCTCCTTTCCCCTTCATAAAAACCCTATTATCACAGGGGCTGCTCCTCTCCTCCTTTTTTCAATTTTTAAAAACCCCATTTTTTCCAGGAGTCGGGTTCTTTTCTTTCAATATAAAACCCCCTATATTTACAAAAGTCAGCTCCTCCCTCTATCATATAACCCTTTTTATCACCCGAGCTCAGCTTTCCCCTCCCCCTTTTCATATAAACCCCTATATATCACAGAGTTCAGGTCCTCTCCTCCCATTTAAAATAAACCCCATATATCACAGAGCTCAGCTCCCTTTCCTCTATTTATAAAAAAAACCCCATTTTATCACTTTTAAAAACCAAACTTTGTCCTCTTTTTCATATAACCCTATTTATTTACAGAGCTCAGCTCCTCCCTCTATCATATTTAAACCCTTTTTATTTCAGAGCTCAGGGTTTCCCCTCCTTTTTCTTTTTTGCCTCTTTGATTTGGGGCAACCCTTAACCCCTGGCAGGTTAATGGTAATGATGCCTTATATGTTTTGGTTCCCCCCTTGGGCCTTTTCTTTTTCAGTTTCCCTAAAATCTTCTCCCCTTCCCGTTTTGCTTTGGCCCATAGTCAACCCGGGGCAATTTTCAGTGGGCAGGGCATCAAATTTTTGGTCTTTTAATTGGGTATTTATAATTTGATTTTACAGTTTAAAAACCAGTACAGAAATTTAAAAAATTTCCCAAAGGGTTTGGTGGGGGCTGATTCGGTGGAGCCCTTGTGGGAAAGGGGAAAATTAAAAAAATTTTTTCTTGCCCCTTTCAGAAAATAATGTCATGGGGGGGACATGCCAAAGGAAAGACCCCAAAAAATGAGGGAATTTTGGGCCCAAAATTTAAAGCCTTAAAAAAAAACCCCCCGATTTGGGGATTTCAAAACAAAAATTTAGTCAACCTTTTGAGAGGCAGAGCTGGAATTTTTTTATGTGTTTAAAAATTAAAAAAAAAGTGTGCACCCCCTGATTGCAATTTCACAAAAAAGAAAAGGAGGAAAAGGGGAAAGGGAAAAAAAAAGCGATGGGAAAAAAAATAGAATTTAATTGCCATAAAAGTTTCTGCTCTGCAGATCTGACAATGGCCACAGCTCAGTGCAGGCGCTGCGGCGGCCGGCAGGTGGCGCTGCTGCTCACAGCTGTCACCATGATTCTGTCCGACAGGTAATTGGTCCTGCAGATAGCAGGCAGGTATCGAGCTGCCCCTGACCCTCTGCCCCAGCACCTCGTTCACTTCCACTACAATGGCAGCCAGTAAATGGGAGCTGTCAGATGTCCTGTCACAGAGCGGCCCGAGATGGAATTTATTGGCTGTGTTTATACTCTGCTCTATGCCAAATCTCAGTAATTATCACCGTGATGTTACCAGACGTGCAGAATGAATGTATCAGAGACCTGTAATTAGAGCATCGATTCAATCCCTTCCCAGCGCCACATGCTGCAAATTAATAAGCACACTGTTTATGAATGTGCAAAGTGGAGCTAATGTCACATGCAGGGTCCCTCCTACACATACCTGCAAGAAATAGGGGCTCCATAGGTAAGTGTCAAAAATATGGTAAAGAGATAGATATGGCATGTAGATATAGAAAGGCTGATAATAAAAATTAGATAATAAAAAGTAGATAGATAGATAGTAATAGAAGATGATAATAGATAGATGTATGAAATAGATAGATAGATAGATAGATAGATAGATAGATAGCTAGATAGACAGACAGACATGATCTAGATAGATACATAGATAGATATGAGATAGATAGATAGATAGATAGTCAGTCGGACGTACGGACAGGTAGATAGAAAGATAAAAGAAAGATAGAGGAATAAATAATAAGATAGATATTTTAAAGAAAGAAAGAAAGAAAAAAGATGTTAGATAATTATATATGTTATAGGTATACTGTAGGTAAAAAAAAGGTAGATAGATATCAGAAAATTAGATGGATATGAGATATATAAATACATAGATAGATATGAGATTAGTAGATAGTAGATAGATGTAGATGATAGATAGTATAGATAGATTGAGTAGATAGATAGATGATAGATAATAGATAGATAGATAGAAGAAAAATTTGAAATAGATAGATAGAATAGTAAAAGAAGAAGATGGTTAGATAAAAAAGATAGATATGGATGATGATAGTGATAGATAGATAGATGATAGTGATAGATGAAAAAGCCCAGACGAGTAATAGATAGATAGATAGATAGATGAAAATAGATAGATGATAGTAATGAAATAAATAGGAAGGGGACTTTAGATATGGGCGAAGTGTTAATAATCTGTTATTATTGGGCTTTAAAATGGATTTGTGGAACCCTTTTTTAAATGTGTCTCCCCGGGTTATCCGCTGTTATAGAAAGTAGGCTCGGGGGATTACTATCGCTTTTTTTTTTTGTGAGAGATGTCCCAACAGTTTTCAATGCAGTTTTCTGAGCCAGATTGAGAGGTGGATCGAGCCGGAAGCAGAAGTATTTGTTCTCCCTTTATTTTTCCCATTCCTTTTGAATCCACTCCTTTCCTTGGCTAAAAAAAACTGCATTAAAAACAGCACAAATAACTGCATGTGTGATTCCACCCTTAGAGTCTGTTCACATGGGGTAAATTTGGGGTTATTTTGCCATACTTTCCCCTCTAATACAGCGGGATGCCGTCGAAAAATTTTGGCAATATAGTTTCTTTGAGAACATGGAAAAGGCCTCCCCTTTCCGCTGTTCAATTATTTTTATTTTACGGCCCGGGGGATAAGTAAAAGTCAAATTTCTTGCGGGAATACGCGGGCCGAGTAGTGCTTTTCAAAAGGGGTGGCGGGGGCCCTCGGTCCCCTCCCCCGCTGGCGGGGGTTTACGCTGTCAACGAAAAAATCCCAAATCACCGGGGAATTGGGGGCCGTACTGACGCCCCGCAATAACACCCGTGTGAAAAATAGCCTTCGGTGAAGGCTTTTTAGTGTGGGAAAAAAATTGATTAGGAGCCCCAGTGTGGTAAACCAATATGTGTAGTTCCAAGTGGGGATGTTTTGGATGTGTATTGTATATGTTCCTGGGCAGATTGATGGCTCAGGGATTAGCAATATTGCCCATTTGTTGGTAAACATTATCATGTAAAATGTGTAGTCTGCCTTGAGAAAACATTGGGCTTCAATGGACCTAACATAATTAACATTTGACTACATTTGAAGTGTTTAAAGGGGTTGTCGAGCAGAAAAATATAACTTTTATTGTAAAAAACATAAAAAAGTGATACTTAACTACAAGTGCCCTGCTGCTGTCGCTCCAGAGTAGTGTTGATCGAACTGTTCTCAAAAAGTTAAGTTCTAATAGAACTTCTCGGATTTTTAGAACTCGAGCCAAACCGAACATTTTACTGTTCGTTCGAGTAAAGTTCTAGTTCTAGTTCAACACGCCATTTTCAGTTTCTTTTTCAGCGGCTGTCTGAACTTTTGGCGACCATCCAATCCCCTTTCTGCAGTTATGGCGGCCATCCAATCAGTGCAGAGCACAGATCAGTGTCAAGAACGTCATCGCTGAGTTGTAAGGCGTCTCATTGGCTGCTAAAAATCACATGACCATGTCATATATATTTCACTGTATTGCCTTGTGAACGCCATTTTCAGCTCACTTTCTGTACTGTACAGACTGCTTTTAGTTAGATAGCATTTTCTTCTCCATAGACAGCAATAGTTAGGTAGTTTGGTATTGCTGGTTGCATCTTTCCCACACCCAGAAGCTGTTATTTGGTGACATTTGCAGGATCACATAACGCCTAACTCTCATATACATGGATATATATCATAAAAACTGCTTGGATTTGATAAATCATACTCAGTGCCCAAAAGTTCAGTTTTTGCAGTTTTGGGGTTCAGTAATTGTATAACACACCTTCTCCAAATCTTCTATGTGTCAAAGGGACCCCTGTTTACAAGCTGTCCTCATCTTTTCAGGTAGCCATTTAGCCTGTAAACTTTTTTCTGTCACCATTAGAGCCAAATTTTCTTCGCTAAGTTGTTCCACGTATCCAGTTTACTGTTATGGATGGTAATTCCAGCTTCTCCTCACCTGTATAGGTATAAAATTAACCAGAACATCTTCTCCCATAGACTTTAATGGGGTCTGAGGTTTGAGTTCAAGTTCGAGTAGAACTTCGAAACCGAACTCACAAAAGTTCGAAGTTCTAATCGAACTAGAAATTTTTACTGTTCGCTCAACACTACTCTAGAGCTCTCCACACATCACCTGCAATGGAGGGCTGGCCTGTCTTCGGTGTTGGAATGAGAACCCGAAAGTAAAGAGGAACAGATCTTGTTTTCTCCCCTCCTTCCTAACTCTAATGGCCGCCGCCTCCCCCCACCCGCGCCTCGGGAGTACGCGCTCATCAGCGCGAGCTTCCAAAACACACAATGTATTGTGGCACGTACTGTATGCGCCGCAATACATCGTGTGAACATACCCTTAGACTGCTTGTCTTCAGCAAACTGTTTGCAGGCTTTTTTGTGCATCATCTTTAGAAGAGGTTTCCTTCTGGAACAACAGCCATGCAGACCAATTTGATGCAATGTGTGGCATATGGTCTGAACATTGACCGGCTGACTCCCCACCCCTTTAACCTCTGCTGGCAGCACTCATACATCTATTTTGAAAAAACATTCTCTGGATATGATGCTGAGCACATGCACTCAACTTCCTTGGTCGACCATGGTGAGGCTTGTTCTGAGTGGAACCTGTCTTGTTAAACTGCTGTATGGTCTTGGCCACCATTCTGCAGCTTAGTGTCAGGGTGTTGGCAATCCTCTTATAGCCTTGGCCATCTGTATGTAGAAAAACAATTCTTTTTTTTAGATCCTCAAACAGTTCTTTGCCATGAGGGGCCATGTTGAACTTTCAGTGAACAGTATGAGAGAGTGTGAAAGCGATAACACCAAATTTAACACACCTGATCCCCATTCACACCTGAGACGCTGTAACACTGACGATACACATAACATTGTGGAGGAAAAATCGGGCATAATTTTTCCATTTTCACTTAGGGGTGTATTCACTTTTGCTGTCAGTGGTTTAGACAATGATGGCTGTGTTGAGTTATTTTGAGGGCACAGCACATTTACACTGTTATACAAGCTGTGCACTGACTACTTTACATTTGATCAAATTCTTATATTTTTTGTTGTACCATAAAAAGATATAATACAATGCTTACTGTACTAATATGGGAGGGGTGTACTCACTTTTGTGAGATACTATATATACAGCCTACTTCATACTCCAATAGCATCGCCATCACTTAACCCTACATCATGGTTCACTAGGGTCTTAAATGATCTATTTACAAGCATGTTTAATAGAATATCTGGTGATTGGTCCTGAAGTCAGCTCCAAATGAAGTTGTCTTCTGTTAGCCCTGTATCAGGACTAGGGCCCACCGTAAGATCCCCTGGTTTTATGGTGGGACAGTATATTTCACATTTAAATTAAGATCACCACTATTATCAAACAAAACAAGAGCCAATCAAACACAGTTATTTGATCAGTGAAATGGAAATTGATTTCCATAGATGTCATGAAACATTCAAAAACTCTACAGGGCCTCATTTATGAAAACTATCCAGCAGTAAGTTGTCTGTGTTGCCCATAGCAACCAATCAGAACTCATAGCAACCATTCAGTGCTCATAGCAACCAATCTGCGCTCATAGCAACCAATCAGCGCTCATAACAACCATTCAGTGCTCATAGAAACCAATCAGTTCTCATAGCAACCAGTCAAAGCTCAGAGCAACCAATCAGAGCCCGTAGCAACCAATCAGAGCCCATAGTAACCAATCAGAGACCAAAGAAAACAATCACATCTCATAGCAACCAATCAGAACTCATAGCAACTAATCAGCGCTCATAGCAACCGATCACACTCATAACAACCAATCAGTGCTCATAGTAACCAATCAGAACTCATAGCTACCAATCAGCACTCATAGCAACCAATCAGCGCTCAGAGCAACCACTCACAGCTCTTAGCAATCAATCAGAGCCCATATCAGCCAATCAGAGCCCATCGTAACCAATCAGCTCTCAAGACAATGAATCAGAGCTCATAGCAACAAATCAGCACTCATAGCGATCAATCAGAGCTGATAGAAACCAATCAGAGCCCATAGCAAACAATCAGTGCTCATAGCGACCAGAGCCCATAGCAAACAATCAGTGCTCATAGCGACCAGAGCCCATAGCAAACAATCAGAGCCCATAGCAAACAATCAGAGCACAGCTTTTATTTTTAAAATTGCTTTAGAATAAAAAAAGCTGAGCTCTGATTGGTTGCTACAATCTCTGAGTGGTTGCTCTGAGCTTTGATTTGTTGGTATGAGCTCCGTCTGGTTGCTATGGGCAACTTAGACAGCCTTAGGGTATGTTCACACATCTATCAATGAGCAGTGTGATTTTACACTGCTCGCAATGTAAAACACGCATTGGTGTTCATATGAATAATCACTGATGCGTGTTTACATTGTGTCTTTCATTGCGTTGTGTGTTTGGATCTGTATTGGATCCAATCGATTCTACGTTTTTGGACACGATTTTCCAATCCAACACGGACCCGAAGTTGTATCACAAAATGCTGTGTGAACATACCCTTACTCTTAGGTTTCATAAATAAGGGCTTAAGCTTCAGTAAAAAAAAAAAAAAATCTGATCAGTGTGTTGTCATGAGACCTGCAATGTGCTTTACGATGTGCTGGCATTTTGGGGAACCACCTTGACTTTTTTGTCTAATTTTAGGCATTTAAAGTAAAACAAATATGTCAGAGCCTTAAAATGTCACCTTTACAGCTGTGCACCTTAGTGAATCACACCTATTTAATTCTGTGCTTCCTTGTTAAACTGTATGAGTAGAAGCCTAAAACCAGCCCCTGAACAGAATGTCTAAAATATCAGGGAGAGATCTGTCCATCAGTCACTTTTTTCATCTCTACAGCCTTGTGTAGAGCTCGGCAATGGTGTGGGAGACAAGCGAGAGCTCTCGTTATTACTGCATATAAATTGTGTATTCCGTGCTAAAATCTTCTCCTTTGCTAGGTCAAGAGGCCTGTCTGATGCCAACCCATGGGACCTTTCAAGAAGGAAATAGATATTTGCAAAATAAAACCTGAACGGAATATGTGATTCATAGAGAACATTATATTTTAAATAAGAAACCTGATCGCACAATATCAAATGCTTCAACATGTGAATTACACTCATATTCAATCGCTATAGGTATCGGTCCGAGTACTAAAGTGGTCTGAAACCTGTGAATTCTTAGTCACTGTGAGACTACAGATTCCAGCACTTATTGATAATCTTTTATGATGGAAAACAGTGACTCCCTTTTTCTTGCAAACCTCAGATGAGACCTCACATGTTCACAAATTTTTAAAAAATACTACATTTTCTCATAGCATAAATTTAATACAATATTGTGATATGCTCGGAAAACTCTTTACAGGCTGCATTGCACATCACAGCCACTGGGAGCCCACATACAGACACATATATCATAAACAACTCCCGACAGAGTATCGCATAATACATTTTTTTGTGCTTTGTTTTTGTCACTTCAATGCCTCTCATTTTGGCAAATGTCAAGCCAAGTGGAAAGGTAAGAGAGTAAGGAAGTACACGTTTGTTGTTGCATTTGTTCTCTGGCTTGTCTAGTAGTATCAGGTCATGAGTATGGGGGATCGACTTTTTAACAATAGGCATAGAAGCTACTATTGAGTTAAGGAAGCAAACTCAGGTGCAAGAACATTGTACCTTCTTTACAGGCTGCAATGCACATCACAGCCACTGGGAGCCCACAAACAGACATATATATTATAAACATCTCCCGACAGAGTATAGCAAAATAAATTGTTTTGTGCTTTGTTTTTTTGTCACTTTATGCCTCTCATTTTGGCAAATTTTGAGCCAAGTGGAAAGGTAAGAGAGTAAGGAAGTACACGTTTGTTGTTGCATTTGGTCTTTGTCTTGTCTAGTAGTATCAGGTCATGAGTATGGGGATCGCCATTTTAACAGCAGGTATTGAAGCTACAATTGAGTTAAGGAAGCAAACTCAGGTGCAAGAACATTGTACCTTCTGTATATTGTACCCCTACCTGGGGATAGGGGATAACAAATTGGTCTCTTTCTGCTATATAATTTTATTACATAGGTTCTCCGATATTTGTATCTATTATTTATACATATATATATATATATATATATATATATATATATATATATATATATATTGCTACTCGATATGCTGCTGTTTCGATTTCCAGTTACTAGGTCATTGCAGTCCTTCTCAGTTTGCTGTGATGCCCTATGAATTTTAATTTTGCCCCTGGTGGGGACACCAATCTGTAATATCCATATCCCCCTATTGATCTTTCTTTACACTGTTATACACTGGAATATATCTATACTGAAGAATGACTGAACAAGAAGCAATATAAGGAAAGAACCCAAAGCTACCTGCTAGAGAATGTTCATTGACCATGTTAGTGAGAATCCCTGTGATGCTGACAAAGGGCTGATCTGTGAAGGTGATTATGGTGATATTCAGAGGTTTCATTGATCTCCACCATTTTCCATGCCTTTTTGGACCTTACTTGCACAAAAAAATTATGTTGCATGGAAGGAAACTTATTGTGGAAACATCCTCTCATCTGCATTGTTTATTAAAGGGGTTGTCTCCCTACAAGGATTGTTTTGTATGTTAAAGATCTTGCAAAAACAAGTCACTTTGTCATCTATGTCCAATAACAATATCATACCTTTTATAAGATATCCTCTCTTGTATGGGCTGCATCAGCTCCTCAAGTCGCTATTATTATTATTATTATTATTATTATTATTTATTTACTTTAGAGCGCCATTGATTCCAGGGCGCTGTACATTCAAGAGGGTTACAAACATAACATAAGTCAAATAAGTTCAATGCTGACAGTATGTGACAATCAACTGGCACAGAGGGAGAGAGAACCCTGCCCGCGAAGGCTTATAATCTACAAGGATGGGGGAAAGAGACAGAAGGTGGGGGCAGACATGTTTGTGGAGGGTGTGGTGACAGAAGTGGTACTATAGTTTATAGGCTATCCTGAAGAGATGGGTTTTCAGGTTGCTTTTGAAGCTGGTGAAAGTGGAGGAGAGTCTGATGTGTTGGGGCAGTGAGTTCCAGAGTGTGGGGGAAGCACGGGAGAAATCTTGGAGATGGTTGTGTGAAGAGCTGATAAGGGGAGAGCAGAGAAGAAGGTCCTGTGAGGAGCGGAGATTGCGTGAAGGGAGTATCTGGAGATTAGGGCAGAGATGTACAGAGGGGAGAGGTTATGGAGAGCCTTGTAGGTCATGGTTAGCAACTTGATGTGAATTCGCTGGGCAATGGGTAGCCAGTGAAGGGATTGGCAGAGGGGAGAGGCAGGGGAGTAGCGAGGAGAGAGGTGGATAAGACGGGCGGCAGAGTTGATGATGGATTGAAGGGAGCAAGAGTGCTAGACGGGAGGCCGCAGAGAAGGATGTTGCAGTAGTCTAGGCGGGAGATAACGAGGGCATGGACCAGCATTTTTGTAGTGTCAGGGTTGAGGAATGAGCGGATTCGTGAAATATTTTTCAGGTGGAGGCGGCAGGTGGAGGTGAGGGCTTGGATGTGTGGTTTGAAGGACAAAGCGGAGTCGAGGGTTACAGACCTGTTTGATCTATCCTGATAGGCTGCCAGCAATGGTTGCTAGAGCTACAGATCTGGCCTATACTGCAGCCTAGTAGAAGCCAGTAAACATTCCCCTGAATTCAAAATGAAACCAAGAAAACAGGACTGAGCCAAAAGCAGATTCAAATTAATGTATCCTGTCTCTTCCTGGTTAGGTTGTGGGTGGTCCTATTGCACTGAATAGCCTATCCGCTCAGCATTCACAGCTCTTCCAATTGTGCTGACATGAGAGCAGGAGATGTTACCTATAATGCAGAGAGCTACAGAGCTCAAAGGGAACAAACAAAGGAGACTAATTACTTGTTTGAGATAACACACTGTTCTCAAGCTGTTGACAACCTGATCTGTAATCATCCCTGCTATCAGATAAGACAGAGCAGAAAAAGAAGGGAAGGGCAATACGGTAACCTAGAGAAATTTGTCTGCTCTGAAAACATCTATTTTATCTCCTCAACAAAGCTAAAATAAAAAAGCAATATATTTGGAACAACTCTTCAATTACCAGTCCCTAAGTTTTAAAGCAAATATTTATAATGATACAACTTATGTCGAGATTTAAAAATAGGTAAAAGGTATATTTCATCTAAGATGCCACTAATTTTAAACTAACTTTCAATAAATCAAAAGGGCCAGTGAATACAAGACAATATAATATATCTCCTTAGAAAAAAATGTTTTTCTTTACTTTTCTGTTTTCTTTTCTTCTCTCTCCTAAATCTATTTGTTTAGTATACAGAAGACATGATAGCAGCTAGTCTCCACCCACTAACTTAGGGACAACTAAACGCTGATTAAAAATACCATATAAAAGTTATATAGTGACTAGAAAGACCATAGTTATGTAGTGCGGGGTTAACACTAAACCAAGAGCATAATATAAATGTAGAAACAGTATTTGATTGTTCTGCACTTCAAATGTAATTTCTGTACACTATATGTTGTTATATTATTGGATACAAACACTTTAAGTTCTTGTGTCACATGTTTTCTTGCCAGTCAGGAGTAACCAGGTGATCCTCGGTAGAGAACTGCAGCTTTATATAGCTATTCATTTTAGTTGAGTATAATTGGTTCTATTGGTTTAACAGTTATTTCAGAAAAGAAAATAATCTGGCCACGAGCCTTCTGTAGTCTAAAGGCAGGAAGCCTCATTGCATTGGCCCTAAAATATCAACAGAGCTAATAAGAGACAAAGAGAACACCAGTGAGAAGGCAGAGCAGTGTGGTAGTGTCACTAACCAGTCACTAGGTACATAGTAAGAAGGTACAGGGAGCCCCTCATTGGCCAAGATTGGAAGAACTAGGAAGAATGCCAAAAGAGCCTAAAAGAGCACAAAGAAACATTTGGGCAGAGCAAGTACATCACATGCTTGATTGAAAAGGTGTATGCTGCAGATTGAGAAGACTGAGAAAAGAACTGAGAGGGCCTTCTTGCATGTTCAGTGGAAAGGAGTAATTGTAATATTGTGAAACTCAGTCATTAGCCATAAGTAAAGTGTCACCGGTGGTCCCGCAGCCCCCCGGCCGGGCTACGGGATCATCGGGACTTCTGGCTCTTCTCCCGCCGTGGGGACGAGCGGCGCCGGGGGCTGGGCCGCAGGCGTGCTCATTCCCCTGGGCGAACGGACTTACCAGTCCACGCTCCTGCTTCCTTGCGGCGTCCCTGCCGGCTGCAGTGCATGTCCCCGCTCCTTAGGGCGCGCGCGTGCCAGCCTCCTCAGATTTAATGGGCCAGTGCGCCCATTATTGGCTGTTGCCAATCGCTGACCCTATTTAAGGGTTACACTTCTGGAAAACCCCCGCCGGATCTTTAGTGCCCTACAGCCTTTAGAGAAAGCGTTTCTTGCATCGAGTCCTGTTTACCTTGTACCGAACCATTACGCTCCCGTTTCTCGACCACGAACCTCTGCCACCTGTCCTGACCTCCTGCCTGTTCCCGACTACGCCTACGTTTCACGATTTTGTACCTCACACTGCCTTGGCTGCCACAGCAAGCAAGTCACGCCAGTGGAAGCGACCTGGTAGTTTCCCGCCGCAGCAAGTCTATCCCGCTTTGCGGCGGGCTCTGGTGAATACCGGGTTCTACTTAGACTCCGCTCCCTGGTACAGCTTACACCATCGCTAGCGGTGGTCCAGCGGATCCACTACCAGCACCCGTGAAAGCAAGATCCGGCCATGGATCCCACCAAGGTACCTCTTCCGAGTGAAGCCGACCTAGCAGCAGTTGTAGCGCAACAGTCGCGACAAATCGCGCAACAAGCTCAGCAGATAGACTAGCTGACCACAATGTTTCAGCAACTATTGGCGAATCAACAGCAGCCGCCATCTCCACCAGTGGCTACACCGCCATCTGCTACTCCACCTATGACTGTGGGCCCCAAGCTCCATCTGCCGCTTCCATCGAAGTTCGAGGGAGACTCCAAGCTGTGCAGGGGTTTCATAGCCCAGTGCTCCATGCACATCGAATTGATGGCTGACCAGTTCCCCACAGAATGCTCCAAGGTGGCGTTTGTGGTCAGTCGACTGGAACGGAAACCTGCGCGGCCCCGCCTCCTAGCCCGTCTGGCTCCGGTATTCCAGAGACCCCCGCTGCCGCTTCCTCTACTGACTGGGGAGGAACCTATGCAAGTAGACCAAGTCCATATATCCGAGCAGGAGTTGTCCCGTCAGTGTCAAGAGGGGCTATGCCTATACTGTGCCAGCACGGACCATTTTCGTATGAGCTGTCCTCTCTGTCCCCAGCTTCCGGGAAACGCTCGCACCTAGGCCACGTGGGAGAGTCGTCCCTAGGTGTGAGTTCTTCCTCTCCACGTCTTTCCATGCCAGTGGAAGTCGCAACTATTCTGGAATCGTGTTCCAAGTCCCGGGCATTCCTGGATTCGGGTTCGGCCGCGGAAATTTCATCCATGCCGCCCGGGTGTCTCGGTAACCAAACTTACGGTAGACCGCTTGGGAGAGACCGTTGTGATATTTTCAGTCAGTGGGGAGCTTCTCAGTGACACCATTCAGTACAGGACCAAGCTGGTGTCTCTTTGCGTGGGAATCCTGCACAAAGAGAGGATCTCGTTCTTCGCACTGCCCCGGTCCTCATCAGCAATCCTGTTGGGGCTTCCTTGGTTGCAACACCATGCTCCCACGCTCGACTCGAGAATCGGCGAGGTTTTGCGCTGGGGTCCTGAATGTCAAAACCGCTGTCTGCTGGCATCTCGCCCGGTGCCCTCTGCTGTCTCTCAAGCACCTGTCAGACCGCTGCCAGGTCTGCCTGTCGAATACCAAGACTTTTCAGATGTCTTTTTGGAAAAACAGGCCGAATCACTTCCACTTCATCGCCCCTATGACTGCCCCATCGATCTCCAGCCTGGGACCAGTCCTCCTTAGGGCAGGGTGTACCCGCTGTCCGTGCCGGAGACCCAGGCCATGACAGAGTACATAAAAGAGAACCCGCAGAAGGGTTTTATCCGGAAGTCCTCCTCTCCTGACGGAGCTGGTTTCTTCTTCTTACAAAAGAAGGATCGATCTCTCCGCCCATGCATCGACTACCGGGGTCTAAACAAAATTACTGTGAAGAATCGGTATCCTTTACCGTTAATATCGAAACTTTTTGACTGTCTTCGAGGGGCCAAGGTCTTCATTAAGTTGGATCTTCAGGGAGCATACAATCTCATCAGGATTCGCGAGGGTGATGAGTGGAAAACGGCTTTCAACACTTGGGGACGGACATTTGGGAAATATCTGTGATGACCTTTTGGGTTATGTAATGCTCCTCTGGTCTTTCAGGAGTTCGTCAACGATATCTTCAGGGATCAACTATACTCCTGTGTCCCTCGATATCTTGACGACATCCTGATATTTTCTCCGGACCTACGGACTCATCGTCTACAAGTTCGCCAGGTCCTGCAATGTCTACGCAGCAACCGCCTATACACTAAGTTGGAGAAATGTATTTTCCACCAGTCCAGCCTGCCCTTCCTTGGCTACATTGTTTCTGACCGAGGCCTTCAAATGGATCTAACTAAGCTATCCGCAATTCTCCACTGGGCACGCCCCGTAGGCCTCCGGGCCATACAATGGTTCCTGGGATTTGCCAACTATTACCGCCAGTTTATTCCCCACTTTTCCACACTTCCCTGGGTTGATCGTGGCGGGTCACGAAGAAGAAGGCGAATCCCAGATGTTGGCCATCAGCGGCCGAGAAGGCTTTCTCCGAGCTAAAGGCTGCCTTCGCCTCTGCACCCATTTAGTCTCGCCCAGACCCAGAAAGACCCTTCTCGTTGGAAGTGGACGCATCCTCGGTGGGAACAGGTTCAGTCCTTACTCAGAAGGGGCCCACGGGGAAGACTCTCACTTGTGGGTTCTTCTCGAAGACCTTCTCCCCGGCGGAGAAGAACTACGCCATCGGGAATCGAGAGTTGCTTGCCATCAAGATGGCCCTGAAGGAATGGCGCCACCTCCTGGATGGGGCCCATCATCCCTTTGGTGTGTACACGGATCATAAGAACCTTCTGTACCTTCAATCAGCCCAGTGGCTTAATCCTAGTCAAGCTCGTTGGTCACTCTTCTTCTCCCGATTAAACTTTCGTATCCACTTCCGCCCCGCAGAGAAGAATGTAAGGGCTGATGCTCTCTCCCGTGCTTCAGACATCATTGCAAAAGAACCATTGCTCCAACATTATCATCCCCTGGAAAAAGCCTGGTTCACGCAGCGCCTGCCCGCTCCAAACAGGTTCCTCCCCGGCCAAAACTTATGTGCAGCCGTCGTTCGCAGGGGAATCCTTGAAGTGGGGACATAGTTTCTCTTGGCTGGCGGCCTCCGGGTGCCAGGAGGTCCTACCAGTTAATCTCTCGGTTTTACTGGTGGCCGGGTCTGGCCAAGGATACTAGGGAGTTTGTGGAGGCCTGTACTACGTGTGCCCGGAATATGGCCCCCCCGCCTCCGTCCTGCCAGTCTGCTACAACCGTTGCCAACACCCTGTACACCGTGGACACATGTGGCGATGGACTTTATAAAGGACCTCCCTCCTCGAGTAACACCGTGATGTGGGTCATGACGGATCGATTTTCTAAAATGTCCCACTTTATCCCGATGCCCGGGTTGCCGTCTGCCCCTCGTCTCACTATGCTCTTCTTCACGCATATTTTTCGCCTTCACGGTCTACCGCAGCACATCGTCTCTGATCGAGGAGTCCAATTTGTATCTAGATTTTGGCGTGCCCTCTGTTCCCGGTTACAGGTTAAGGTGGACTTCTCCTCGGCATACCATTCTTAATCCAACGGCCAGGTAGAGAGAGTCAATCAGGTTTTGGGTGCCTATCTGCGGCATTTCGGCTCGGCTCGCCAGGATGATTGGTCCAACATGTTGCCATGGGCGGAGTTCTCCTACAATTCTTTGGACTCTGAATCCTCTGGAGCCTCTCCCTTTTACGTGTTCTATGGGCAGCATCCCCGCCCACCTCTCCCTGTGGCCTCTTCTTCCGAAGTTCCTGCTGTGGTTGATATGGTCCGAGATATGTCTGCTATTTGGGAGCAGACTTGTCAGTCGCTACAACAGGCAGCGGTCCGCATGAAAACCCAGGCGGACAAGAAGAGGAGACCTGCCCCAACTTTTGCTCCTGGTGACAAGGTGTGACTCTCTGCCAAATTCGTTCTGCTCAAGATACCGAGTTATAAGCTGGGTCCACGGTTCTTGGGGCCGTTTGAGGTATTGAGCCATATTAATCCTGTGGCCTTTAAACTCCGGCTCCCACCCTCCATGCGGATCACTAATTTTTTTTCATGTCTCCCTACTGAAGGCCGTCGTGCTAAACTGCTTCTCCCGGAGGATTACCCCCCCTCCCCTCCTCAAACAGTAACCTCCAATGTCTTTGCGGTGAAGGACATCCTGGCTATGAAATCCATCAGAGGGAAAAGTAATTTTCTGGTCGATTGGGAGGTATTCGGGCCTGAGGAGAGATCTTGGGAGCCGGAGGAGAACATCTTGGACGTTGGCCTGTTGGTGAGGTTTCTCCATTCTAGGATTAGGGGGAGGCCTAAGGGGGGGGGGTACTGTCAACGGTGGTCCCGCAGCCCCCCTTCCGGGCTGCGGGCTCACCAGGACTTCTGCCTCTTCTCCCGCCGCGGGGATGAGCGGCGTCGTGGCCCGGGGGCCGGGCCGTGGGCGTGCTCATTCCCCTGAGCAGGCGGACTTACCAGTCCACGCTCCTGCTTCCTTGTGGCATCCCTGACGGCTGCGGCGCGTCCCTGCTCCTTAGGGCGCGCGCGCCAGCCTCCTCAGATTTAAACGGCCAGTGCGCCCATTATTGGTTGTTGCCAATCGCTGACCCTATTTAAGGGTTATGCTTCCGGAACACCCCCACCGGATCTTTAGTGCCCTACAGCCTTTAGAGAAAATGTTTCTTGCATAGAGTCCTGTTTACCGTGTACCGAACTATTACGCTCCCATTTCTCGACCACGAACCTCTGCCACCTGCCCTGACCTCCTGCCTGTCCCCGACTACGCCTACGTCTCACGATTTTGTACCACGCACTGCCTTGGCTGCCACCGCAAGCAAGTCACGCCAGTGGAAGCGACCTGGTAGTTTCCCGCCGCAGCAAGTCCATCCCGCTTTGCGGCGGGGTCTGGTGAATACTGGGTTCTACTTAGACTCTACTCCCTGGTACTCTACTCCCTCCAGCGGATCCACTACCAGCGCCTGTGACATAAAGCCTGTCAATATGTCAGAAGCTGTTTTCTCTGCTGTATTCCTTCCGTCAGATGATGTACATCTCCCAGGACACCACCACTGGTAGGGCTCATCAGACATCGCCCTCATGCCTACGCCTTTGGAGCTATTGTTACTGACATCTAGACACATGACAGCTTATTCTAAAAATGTACCAAAAAATACAAGAACTCTTTGTTGTTGTGCGAGAAACTCCATTCTAAAGAGGTGCCTTCACTAGGCACTTAGGGCGTCCCATCTCTGGAACCTGCAACTATTTTATGAATGGGCCCCTGAAAGTCGCACTTGCACATGCCTTTCCATTTTATTTTATGGAAGTTCTCAGTACAGGGGAGCGGTGTGTTTGGCTGTACTCAGATCAACCATAGAACAGAATGGAAAGCCATGCACAAGTGTGACTGCATCTCCATTCTTAGCCGACACGTTCGGGTCCCGTTCCTAAGATAGGAGCGGGTCCTAGATTTGGGACCTGCACCTACTTTACTTTGATTGCATGTCCTAGTGATATGCCATCAAATTCTACGGTGGGAACACTTGTTTAGACATTAAATAAATCTATAGGTGTAGCTTCGCTACGATGATGATGAATGGGGTACTCCACTACTTAAGTCTATGCTATATGTGATGCTGAATGAGGAACTCTACTATGAACCCGTAAACTGTATCTAAATAACCAATTAAACATCACCTTCTAAAAGGGTTTGTCTCGCTATATTGTTTCATCTTGCCTCAGTCTAGTTTTCTTGGTTCCATTTTGAATTCAGGGGCATGTTTACTGCCTTCTACTAGGCTGCAGTAGAAGCCAGGTCTGTAGCTATAGCAAGCAGTGCTGGCAACCTATCAGGAGAGATCAAACAGGTCTGTAGCTATAGCAACCAGTGCTGGCAGCCTATCAGGAGACATCAAACAGGTCTGTAGCTATAGCGACCTGAGGAGCTGATGCAGCCCATACAAGAGGGGATATCTAGGAATAGGTAGCACACTATTAATGGACACATATTTCAAAGTGACTTATTTTTGCAAGATCTTTAACATAAAAGGCAGCAGTCCTTGTAGCGAGACAACCCCTTTAAAACCTACTATTTATCATTGATTCTTGTATATTTCAGCAACATCATCTACTTAGATTTTGTGATAACTGTGCTTTTATAACTACACTGACCCCCACATCTACAAAAGCATTTGAGAAAAATTTTGAGAGATTTAAAGTATTTATGGAGAGCTGACTTGTAGCGAACCCTCGGGTTCTGCAATAACTTCACTGAAATCCAGCTGAGTATCTCTGAGAGAATGATCATCCTTCAATTAGAATTTCAGCTCTCCCTCTATTCCCAAACCTGTCATAAATATGACAAGCGTCATCGACAGCTCTGTGTTGCTGGGAGAGGAACCAGAAAATTTAACTTCCACACCACGAACACAAGCACGGTGGTTACATTATATTGTATACAAGCGATACAATTTCTCATTGCTGCCTGTTTTATGCATCCACCATTTTCATTAAAGCCTCTAAATAGAGAAGTAACATCTAAAATATTTTTATGTTTATACATGTAGTAGAGTAAAAGCAGAATGATTTTCTCCTAATATTAGGCAAAGAGAACCTGGGTAAATGCATTAAACAGATGTCATGATCATGCCTGACAGACCCCCAGCCTTGTGCTTTGGACGCCGGCCACGGCCGTCGTGACGAAAACTATGGTATTTGACATAATGTTTTCCAGTGTGAATACTGTCTACTAAGCTCTGTATACTTAATTGATTCCTGGCCAACGCCCATGGGCAGGAATCTTTCAGCACTATTTGGGTTAACCTGTTCCTTTGTTGCTTGACACTTCCATTCTCCTATCACTTTTGTTCTACCTTCTCCTGTTCCCAATATAAGGTCTCAGCTTCCTGTTTTCCTTGCCTGCTATACAGTTACCTCTGCCAATAGTTCGCCTGTTTTTCATATTGGATTCTTCTGTGTTCTTTGACTCTGGCTTGGACTCTGGTTATTCTCCAGTCACCTGCTTCTGTACTGCATTACCCGTTTGTTGCCGACCTTGCCTGTCTGACTCTCCCTGATTGTTCTGTGTTTGTTTGTCTTCATCCTGTGTCTCACTTTGCTCAGAGTAGTGCTCAGTCTTCTTGTTGGGGCCAACCTAGTAAGGAGTCGGGTACCCCAATAAGCTGGGACAGAGGTTGGGACCAGCGTCAGGGCCTCACTTCATCCGTGTCTTCTCGTGCACCCCTGACTGGTCCTTACAACAGATTTACTAATTATTACTGCATTTGTTAAAGTAACTGATCAATCCAACATCAATATCACCAGAGTGGAAAATAACAACCCCATCAATGCTAAAGGGGCTGTCCAAAATGAAAAAAGGATCAGCTCTTTTTTTTTTCTAGAAATAGCACCACCTTTTTCCATAGGTTGCATCTGGTATTACAGTTCAGCTCATTTCATTGCTATAGAGATAAGCTGCGATACCTGATACAGAAAGAAGGGAGGCACTGTACATGGAAAATAAAAGAGACTTTTTTCTATTTTTATATATCTTGGACATTCCCTTTAGCCCTTGACAACCTTGCCATAAAAGTGTCTTGTAGACAGGCGTCCACAGAGGACAACACATCTGACACAGCCCTGGCATAAGAGTGGATCTTTATCTGGAAACAAATCCTTTTTTAAAAGTAACCTGGTCCTACAGAGCTCCCTACATACTCGCCCACCTACCTGCGGCCTTTTCTTCTTACTGACCTACCTACCTGAAGTCTTACCTCCTGATTGCACTACCTACCTACTGGGGATTACCTATCTACCTAATGGGGGACCTTTCTATCTACCTAATGGGAGCTAACATACTTAATGGAGACTTACCTACCCGATAGGATGGGTCTACCTAATATCTGTCCAACTAATTATGGGGTAATCTGCTTAATTAGGGACCTAAATCAAGGTCTACTTATCTGCATACATTCTATATGGAAGCAATCAAGAAGACTACAACTGGGGGCACAAAAGAGGTGCTATAACTACCTGGGGGCATTTTAATTTTTTAGGAGTACTATTACTGTATTCGGTGTCAAGGGGGTTATTATTACTATTAAGGGAATTACTGATGGGGAATTTTTTACGAACACGATGAGTATGCTGGTAAACTATGTGCAAATTCGGCAAGTTGAGACTGTAAGAAATCGTCATGGTGTCCTGGATTAGATGAAGAAAGAAAGGACAAGAGAATGAGTCCCATCAGAGAAGATGTCAACTGTGAGTCACTGCATGTAAATGCACTGTAATCCTGTTGAAATGCAACAGTTCAGTTTTCATCACTCTTGATACATATTTGATGGTTGCCAAGACCAGCAAAAATTGGCAGATTTGGCCAACATTCATCTCAAGTGTATGAGCACCTTTAGAAATATTGAGCCAAATATCTTGATTTCTTTGCTGAAAATTCTCATATTTACAGTAATCAATGGAATATTCATTCAACCTTAGCTTATACATCAGTTAAACACAACACTAATATTTTTTTCAGTTATAAAAACTTTGGTCTCTGCTATTGTTGCTTGTATAGGTCCTTTTTCGGATTGACGAAAATCGTAAAAAACAAATATTATGAGACATCTCAACCCTTAATTTTACTTTAATTCTAAACCTAAGCACAATCTGTCCCTAACCCTAACCCAACCCTATCAAAACCCTAACCCTATTCCTAACCTTAACAAAAACCCTAACTTTAGGTTTGGGCTAAAGTTTTTTTTTTTACATGTTTTTAAAAGTAAATTTCCTGCTTCACAGTGCCTCCAGTCTGGCATAGCTCTTTGCCTGTCCAACACATGCTATGGTAACCAGTTTCTACATATGTTACAGTAACCAGAAGTGATACCAAACTGGGCAAGCTGTGGAAATATAGGTCAACCTGTAAAACCCCGCAAGGACCCTAAAGGGTCATTCCCACGGCACACTGCAAATGACGGTCGGAAATCCCAACAGGTATTTGCACTGTTTTGTGGCCGTGCACACGGCCTCCTGGGGATGGCTTTTATACATGGTTTGGGGAGAATATCCCTCCCCCCTCACATTGGGATGTTCATATTCCGCCCGAAAACCGGGCAGAAGAATGAACATGCTCATTGTTTTTCAGGCCAACAGCTTAAAAAAATGCATGTAGTGGGGACTGTTGCGTGGGTTTTCCATAGATGTGCATTTAAAAGTTTGTCAGACGATTTACAGATGGTTTTCAAAACCGAAAACCGTCTGTAAAACCGGCTGAAAACCCATGCCGTGGGGACAAGAACTTACTCTAACCCTAACCTCAAGGTTTGACTTATTGCCAATTTTCAAACCTAAAAAAAATTGCTTACATTCTGGTTGAATTTATCATCAAACTGATCCAAAACACATCATTAGTCTTTACAATGCAAGGACTGGTAATGAAGAATGTGCTGATAAACTGAGAAGAGTAAAAAAGAGAATATAAAAAGTGAATATCAGAATGAGGTACAGTATTGCTAAAATGGTGGAAGTGGTGACAGGGTGGTGACCACCATTATAAAAAATTATTTTTTTTTCACCCTTACCAGTCAGTATTTACTATTACATGTAAAGATAAACTATATAAAATTAGGGGTAGACACAGACTAAAAGGGTCCATGGGCAAGAATAGCATATCGGCTCCATGCTGTCCAATGGCTTATCATATAATGCCTCCTTATGTTTGTCTAACTAAAACTACCAGCTGCTAAGGCTCCCAGAGGCTAAGGGGGCCCATACACATGCAAAAACATGGTATCCAGCCCCTTCTTAAACACTGAGAACATTAGGAAGTTGCCTGGGGACCCAATAACCATTTGGGCCACAGGTGGTCAATGTATGTTTCAGAAATCTAGGGCATATGCTTTGGATCCCTAGTTCAGTATTGCTTATTTAACAGTTTGTGTATTCTCAGGATATGCAAATATTTAAAAAAACAAGAAACAAAATATAGTCAGCATATCCATTTTGAAGAATAAATGTATAGGTGCACACTGGTGTGGCAGCCAAAGTCCTCTTTGACTGTTTTTTAGTGCTTATAGAGTTCTGCCAATATAGTGTTGTGTTTGCATTGCTTTTTGCTGCCACACTAGTCTGCACCTATACATTTATTCTTCAAAATGGATGTGCTGACCATATTCTGTTTTTTTACTGTTTTCATGCAGAACTGGCTGGCTCCCATCTTGGTTTGTGCACTATGCCCTCCTGCACAGGTTTTTTAATTAAGTCAGGTTATAGTTGGAGTCTTCACTCCCTGAAATGTGGAGGTCTAAACATACACCAAGAGAGGTGACATTAGTGTAAGTTCCCACCTGAATTGAGGTCACCTTGCCGCGGTAGATGGGCATTTACAGTTTTGATCAAAAATGTACACTAAGAACCTCAAAACATTTTCCTATATTCCACAGTAACGGAAATGCTTTTCCCAAAAATTCTTATGTCCTCTTTGACTGTCTTTTAGTGCTTATATATATAGTGTTGTGTTTGCTGTACAAATAGTTAAAAACACAATGAAGTATGACATCAGCTTGGAGTCCAAACATAAGCAGCATGAAAGTTTGGGTGTCCTTGGTAGTAATTAGAGGTATGATCTCATGTGGTGTCATGTTTGGCAAAGCTAGAGGTATAGACTGAAGTTCTGAATGAATCCTATATTAAATCTTGTCCTCCAGCACCACATCAGTTAAAAAAAAAAAATTGTATTAAAAACTGCTAAAAGTGCACGGTACCCACCCTCTGACACATTTCAGGCAAACTGCCTATACTTGTACTGACTCTACGAGTAAGGGCAGTTTGCCTGAAATGTGTCAGAGGGCGTGTGCCAATGGCTTTTAATAGTTTGTAATAAAGTTTATATTTTTTAACCGATGTGGTGCTGGAGGACAAGATTTAATATTGGAGTCCTCATTGACCATATCCGATGGGATTCCCTGCCCTTCCTCCTTGGATATCCGTGGGGACTAATATTTCTTCCGACATACTGTATCTACTGAATTTGTTGAGCACTGAGAACCTTCTTCTCTTTTTGTATAGACTAAAGTTAGGTCATGTATTTGTGCAGGGACCACTGCACTGCTATGTCCTGGGTCCCTAATGCTGTAAAGTCAGCCCTGATGGTATCTTCATGTGAGGAATAACAAATTGATATATTTTCACTATCTTGCACTGCTATGGGAGTTCTTTGATATTACGGTATTGTGACGACTCTTGTCTAGACGGCATCTTGGCCCATCCTAGGGCCTCAGGGGCCGCCGCTTTGGTAGGTGGAATGGCACAACAACAAAGGCTTCTTCTTTATGGATTCAGCCTGTTTTATTTTGGTAAAGGTTTATAACATTCAACAACAAAAAAAATTAAAACCTCGGCCGTCTGGCCACTAACTAAATATAGAGGTTCCCTCTACTACCAGGGGTCTGTGTCTACTGCACAGCACTTCCAAACAAACTAGAGTGTTCACCAGACTCTCCTAGTTGAGGCTTCGCTTAAGCCTCTGGGGCAAGAGGCCTTTTTCTTGGCTCCACTGCTACTCCATTCCAAATAGCAGACCACGCTCCCTGAACACCTGCAAGCTCAGGCCTTTTATAGCCCTACAGGGAACTGCCCAAAACCTGGCCTGGAACACGGGGAGTAGACACCCACCCAACACTTTGTCTACTCCCGATAAGAGCCAACCCAGAAATAGCTATAGACGGCTGCCAACCACATACTGTGGCTGACAGCATATATGGATGGCTCTTATCCCACCAAGGCCAGGTACCCTTGGTGGCGTGTTGCTTGCAGATTTCCTGCATAGCTCCACAGTGGCAGAAACATGCGACTGTCTGTGTTTGCTCTGCGACAGTATTTATACCTTAAATTATCGGTGCTTATGCTCATGAGTTGGCATGGGTCTATCTAATTTTTCTATGTGACCCTGTGATTTCTAGTTGCTCCTCTGTACCAATGCCATATCTGCCCCAGTACAGAATCATAGTACATGTGGAGCCATTAGAGCATCCAGGTCATCATGATACTGGGCCAATCCTAGAAGCAATGGACCCAATCTCCTGATTTGTCTGTTGAACCATCGCACCTGCTCAGCTTTTACTGTAAAAGCATCAGTGACACAAACAGACAAATATTTAGAATCTTCTAAAATCCATTTTCTGAAAAAGAAAAAAAGAAGTCAAAACTGCAATGGGTAAACAGCAAAATGCAGCGTTCACTTCACTCATCAGACTTCAACTCCTTCCTGGTGTGTCTTAGATTTTCTTGATCCATGGAAATGGTTTGTCAGATCAACTCTCCAGCAGATACATCAGGGATGGCAGGCACATCCGAGCCCAGCAAAGGGAATTCTAGGTTTCCTTTTTTCTCAAAATGAATGCAATACGTCTCCCTTGGTCTGCTGACAATATTGTCAGTCAGAATTTGTCTGCGTATAATTCCACCTTTGGGAGATGTATTCACTGTGCAGTTTTACAACTTAATTAACTGCAGCAATGGGAGGAATTTATAAATACAGCGAAGAGGAAGCTGCGGAGGCAACAACAACCCTCCGCAATGTGCATGCTTCATGGAGCGCTGAATCCAGGAGAATATGCCATACGTGAGTGCAGCCAGATGGAGGGTGGCGGTGGGTCGTGGTAAGCCGTAGAGAATGTGTAACAAGCAGTAAAAATATCCTTTAAATGATGAAACAAATGGTGTTGTTACCAACATGAAATTATTTGGAAAGTATATGGCACATCTGACATTGTAATAAGGTCACTAGACATGAAAGGGTGTCTCCATTGTAATACCGGTGAGCTGAGGCTCAATAACAAAACTGAGAATGTCAACTAAATAGGATTTATTAACTTGGTTGAACAAATTAGTTAAAGGGAACCTGTCACATGGTTTATGCTGCCCTATATGAGAGCAGCATGTGATAGAGGAGAGGAGCTGAGCTCTGTGATATACAGTGATGGAAATAATTTGATCCCTTGCTGATTGTGTAAGTTTGCCCACTGACAAAGACGTGAAGAGTCTATAATTTTAATGGTAGGTTAATTTTAACATTGAGAGATAGAATATCCAAAATAATATCCAGAAGATCACATTGTATCAATTATATTAATTGATTTGCATTTTGCTGAGAGAAATAAGTATTTGATCCCCGACCCGCTCCTACAGACCAGTAAGACGCTCCTAATCAACTCATTTGCATTAAAGATAACTGTCTTGTAGTCATCTTTATAGAAGACTCCTGTCCACAGACTCAATTCATCAGTCAGACTCAAACCTCTGCAACATGGGCAAGACCAAAGAGCTTTCTAAGGATGTCAGGGAAAAGATCATAGACCTGCACAAAGCTGGAATGGGCTACAAATCCATAAATAAGATGCTGGGTGAGAAGGAGTCAACTGGTGCAATAGTAAGAAAATGGAAGAAATACAAAAAGACTGTCAATCGACCTCGATCTGGGGTACCATGCAAAATATCTCTTAATGGGGTATCCTTGATTATGAGGAAGGTGAGAGATCAGCCTAAAACTACACAGGGGAACATGTTAATGATCTCAAGGCAGTCAAAGCACAATATACCTCTTAATCTAATAACAAACCGCAAGATAGTGACCAATCTAGGGGTCCCAACCCCCAACCTTATGCACCTTCAAAAAATAGTCAGAATACAAAAAAATGTGCAAAAGCTCAGCTTTATCACTATAAAAACTCATTTATTACTCCCAGAACATATAATAAAAGTCCCAAAAATGGTAGTATCAACAAATAGCAATTTCCATATATTATACAAACTTGCAGTTTTTGGAAAGTCTATTAGAATGGGAGTATCCATTGCCCGTTGCAGCTCACTTTTTGGCACCCTAAAGCATCTTATCCATGGTCGTTTGAAGCAGGGCGAGCGGCACTCAAAGACACATCCTCACACTAAGCCTCTGTAAAAATCTTACGTGACGTTTCGGGGGACCGCCTCCTTTGTCAAGCACACACAATAATGCACACTCAATCTTAAATACTTTGTTGAAGACAAGCCAAGAAAAAGATTTAAAACGTTTAAAAACAGCCAAAAACACTGTACGAAGTACTTAGTATAAAATTCTTAGCCAGTGTCGGACTGGGGGGATCTGGGGCCCCCAGGGAGTTGATCTTGGGGGCCCCCCCTACTGTACATGAAAATATTACCGGCCTCTCGGACATAAAATGCGGCCATTTTACCACATAATACAGTGTGCAGAACAGACTGTATTGTTAGTCAATAGCAAGTGGTCACACTTTGTAGTCTAACATATCATGACACATGGCTAATTACTCCATCCATACCCCCCACCCACATACAAACTCCCACCAAACCCCCATAAATATCCCC